>VDFB02369310.1:42155-103654 GCA_007258455.2 Sequoia sempervirens
ATATCTTTGATGAGATATTTGTTCAAGCATATCCACTACTTAGGTACCTTTCAAGATTCTAACAAATTTAGAATAGAAAAATGGTAAGAGAAAGTGGTAGCATGTGGGAACGTTTTTCCTTTTTAAATCAATGAGAATGGAGCCTAGTCAAGCCGAGAAAACTACAGGGTGTAAGAGGCCGTGCGAAAGAAACGTTCCGTGTGCTTTAACGGAAGCTCCCAAGTCCGTGTCTTTTAGGAAAAGTTTCAAGCTGTCTTTCTCACTGTCCTCTTATCAACCAAAACTAAGTGAATATATTCAACCAAAATTTGGATAAAGGTAAGAGATTGCTGCATCTTTTTGCCTTATTGCAAGGCGTGCGTTTCATTATACTCTTTTAAATTAAGTGGGCCGTAACGTCTTCATATGGAGGGGACCAGAAAATGTTTCAAACCACCAACTTTGAAGTTTATTTGTGATGTGGCTAACTAACCAAATCTTAGCACGCAACTCATACCCTTATCCAAAAAAATCTTTATGATCTAATGTATTGTATGTATGTATGTCGATATAAAAATACATAATATATATTCTTGCAATATGATCAATCTAATATGTAAAAACTCTTGTAGAAATTGAGAAAATAGATGAATAAATAATGGACGAACTTTTAACATCATTTGAAGAATTTGGTAGCAAAGATGAGAAATCCAAATCATCTTCTTCTTTATCCATTTCATTTTCTAATAATGAAATCCCTATCAATGGATACCACATAACTCTTTACATTATGGCCACTACAATGCATAAGACAACTCAAGCGACTATGATTGATCCTAGTTCACACATTGATGTTTACACAAAAGAATATTTCAATAACGATTATTTTCGTTAAGAATCATATGAATACTTGATATTGTCTCTAAATGTTCTAATTCAATAATGCAAGATACTCTTGGATGCATCAAATTACTTTTGAAAATTACAAGAAAAATGTGTACTCTTTCATATAATTCCAACTTTTGATTAGATTGATAGAGATTTTTCAAGTTATCTCTTCTACTTCATATCAATGTGTAAAATTCATTCATCAAGGAAGGGTGGTCAAAGTACCAAGAGATAATTATCAACCTCTTTTGGAGCATGCAAATTTTACAATTGATTAATTCATCCACACTCTAAAAGAGCCTCCACATGAGAGAATATATGTCTCCCATAGCAGTTGTAAGTTATATAAATAATAATTAGCTTTGAATCACAAATGATCAAAAGGTGTTCTACGCCAAAATATGAACAAAATTGAGCCAAAATTTATCTTCCTAAAGCTACAGTTCCATCACATTTCAAAAAAGATATATGATACATTGTAACAAATAAAAAAAGTAAAGTAATAATTGAAGAACCACCTACACTGCAAAAGGCTACAATTGAAATAATTACCAAGCAATTGATTTGGTGAAGAAAGAAGAGAAACAAAACCAAATATGGGTGCCCAAACTTGAATTTGAAATGACACAAGTATTTGTTAGGGGACCTACTTTGCATGATGACATGGGTCCATCAAATTATATTTGTATAATAATTAATTTTGGCAATTTTATGGTGGTTGATTGGGATGATTTAACAATCTTTTAGATGATGATGGCTACAATGAATATATTGGTGGATCATCCTTACATATTCTTATTCATGATTTATCTATTTTTTAATTCCTTTTCCTCAGTTACATTTCATTTTCCTCCTTGAGTTCATAGCTTTCTATAATCTCCTTTGTATTGACACAAGTGGAAGTGAGCATTCCTTTTAATGGTGCATGTTGACACAAGTGGCCATGAACATTCCCTTTGTTTCATGACATCTTTTTCTTTAATTTCTATAATCTCCTTTGTGTTTGTTCCCCATGGATTTGAGGTAATGTTAAGTTATAAAGTGTCTTCAACATATTTTCATCATGTTGACCAAATACATTATTATTACCTTAATTTTTGTTTTAATTTGGCTTAAATTAAATTTGGCAATTATTATTATGCTCCCCCTTCATCTTCTATATTGTTTTGAACTTTGGACACAATCTAAGTTGTCAGTTTTTATTAAAATTTAGCATTCATTGTTGAAGATAGAGTTTGACACTTCTTTATAAAAATATGGTCATTGATTGAGTATTTATTTAGCTTCCTACACTGTAAAATTGAAAAGGAAGTATAGATCTCATGTCTAATACTAATATCATGCTTCACTACCATGTTTCACAAGTTTGTTTAATCCATCTAAGAAGATAATTTCTTTGTAAACATAGACAATAAAAAATTTCAATCACCATAGAAGAGGAAATATTTACTATCTCTTCTAGGAAGTGACATTTTTTTATAGGAAATAAATCTATATTACCAATAAAAATAAGTACAACCTATCCATAAAAGGTGGATGAATAGGATCACATCCTTGTTGAGAAAACTAGCAAACAATAATAGTGAAATTATATACTTAAAGTGTATAAATCCAATTAACCAAGTTAGGGGTATGTGTGATTAACCATCAAATTTGAAATATAACATTCAAAAGAATGTATGAAAATAATAAGAAATCAAAAATCACACATGAAATTGGATATTCCTTGTGAAACCTTTCAGGAAAAACTCCACAATCAAAGAGATACCAAGTTTATATTAATAAATAGAAACAAGTACACAAATATAATTCATATATGTGATCAACCATCAAATTTGAAATAGAACATGGAAAATAATGTATAACAATAATACAAAATAAAATTAAATGTTTTGACATTGGATATAGTGGAGAAACCCTTTTGAGAAAAGTTCCACCACTAAAGAAATATCTATATTATATTAATCAAGGAGAAACAAGTACATCAATAACATTCATGCAATCTTCTTCATCTTAATAACATTTTGGTAGTGTGAGAGTACTTGCATAATAGCTATATCTCCTCCATATGAAGCTCTCAGTATATAAACTAAAGGAAGCTAAAAAAACTACCATATAACAATACCATCACTCCAAACATTGTCTCAAAATACCATGATAAAAATTTGTACGACCCACTTTGTGAGAGTAGTATCTAAAGTAGAAATTAACTCCCCTTATTGATGTGCCATAGATTCCATCATAAAATGCTATTAAGCCTACTCTCCAATTTATAGATGCTCCATGAGTATAATAATTATATTGTTGTTGCCTATTTTGAGAAAGATGCTCTAGAACTCTCAATATTTGACCTCTTTTTGTGATGTCCCTTATTCAATGCCATTATAATAATATCTCAAATAATCTAGAGAACAACATTTATAAGATAATATCTCTCAATTCCTCATTGGCATCCAATTTACCCTTTCTAAGAAAGTTGGAGACCCAACATTATACGTACTAGGATTATAATTTAATATCATTGTATCCTAACATTCTTCCATTGATATTATAAATTGTAATGATATAAAAAAAAATGAAACATAAATTGAACCAAGTACAAGAAACAAGGAAAGCTGCACCAATAGAATTTATATGTGCTTACTAGTTTTGTAAGTGAATCTACAATATTATTCTAAGTGTCAACCTTCTAAATCACGACCTTACCACTCTCCATCATCTTATGAATATAGTGATATAAGTAGGGTACATGTGATTTCTAGCCAAAAAAATAACACTATAATTGCCACATATGATCTAAACCACCTTGCAATTGAAACCAAACCTTGAATACAATCTTTGTAACCATATTTACCATTTATAAGCATATGTAGTATTCATATACTCTACTTTAGTTGTGGACAAAAAATAGCGGGCTGCCTCTTCCTCATCAAATTAATTACACTACCACTACAACAAATCCCTGTGATTAGCTCCCTTTTTTGCTCCGTTTTTTGCTTACACCCATTGTTTTAATGTATTTTTCTCCAATTTTTTGAAAAATTTGGCGCTATTTATCGAGATGGTGTCATTTTTGGCATTTTTTGTCCCGATCAAAACAAGTAGGCGCTAAATTAGCACCTAAATTAGTGCCCAAATTAGTGCCTAGATTAGCGCCTAAATTAGCACCTAGATTAGCGCCTAAATTAACACCTACATTAGCGCCTAATTTAACACTTAATTTAGTGCCTGCTTTAGAGCATGCTTTAGCACGTAATTTAGTACCTAATTTAGTGCCTAATTTAAGCTCCTAATTGTTTTAATCTAGCAGGGATTAAGGGTTAAGGGATTAGGGGTTAGGGTTTAAGGGATTAAGGGTCAAAAGATAATAGATTTGGGGCTTAGGGGTTAGGTAGTTTCATGGTTAATGGATTAGGGATTATGGTTGATATTATGTAATCTCTATATAAATTTTGATAAAAAGTAATAAAGGTATGAGTGGAAGGGTGTACCAAAACTCTGCTGGTGTAACTTTTGAGCTTATGAATGAAATATAACATCTTATTATCAAAGATTCTCCATGACTGTGTTATCATTCTGTATTTTTCTTATGTTTTCCATACTTATTTCTTCTTATATTTCAATGAATATTAGTTATTGATCCTCAATACTGTGCTTATGTGAATAAATATGCTTATATAGTAAAGCATTTACTGTGGATGTTTTCAGCTATGTTGGAGCAAAAAATTCCTCCTTAAACATCCACTGGCTTTCACTTATCCATTCACATTTTTACCCACACAAAAGTCCATTACCATTGATTTCACATTGTGTCTAAACATGGAATGCAACAATTTGTGTGACAAGATCCATACTATTACCAACATTCCCTTTGTATATACCCATTTATTCCTCTAGAAAATCATAAACAAAACAAATTCTTCCTTTATCGCAATACCACAATATCAAAATAAAGGCAACGCGGGTTGGCAGTTTCCAAGCTATGAAATAAGCCCTTACTGCCATACTGCCAGGAGATTATATAGCATACGTAGTGAAGAGGTACTCACTACCACCTCATAGGGGAAAATTGTAAGGCAGTGCGATAATGCAACACATACCGCTATCCCGCATAAGGAGATTCAAAGGAGTGCGGTAAGGCGGTAAATAACAAAGAAATAAAGCGTACACTGCTATACTATTAGGAGGGTAAGTAACATATATGGTAGAGCGGTATACATTGCAACCTCGCAACAAGAAGTCTTAAGCAGTGTGGTATAGAGGTAAGCATTGGAAGAAAAGTGGACACCGCAACACCACATGAGGAGGATAATCTGACTGTGGTATGGTGGTATATACATCATTGTCCTGCTAAAACACAAGATAAGAAGACAAAGTATATAAAAGAGCATAAGACTTGACACCGCCATACCACAACAAATGTAATAAGTGGCAGCGGTAGTATGGTATGGTTTGTTGTGGCATCATTATAGACTACGACAACAAATGAATGGATCACGTTAGCCACCCTGACGCACAAATCCAATGGTGCATAACCAAATTCGAGGATATGGGATTATTACAAAAAAATTTGCAGCAAGTTGGCATTAATACCATAGTGACTGAATACTACGCCATTAAAAGTGAGCTAAATTGCTCGAAACCGTGCTCAGTTTCAATACATTGTCGTGGAAGGAGCTAGGATACTAGGAGGAAGAAGCCCTGTAAGCGTCAAATACCCGGGTAAGTGCACAAATAACTCACTGAAGAAATTCTATTGGCATATAAATTTTTTAGAACTTTGTCATTTTGAAGTCCTAGAGGTTGAAATCATGCTGCCCAAAAGGAAACAATCAGAGGCAAAAGAGAGTAAAGCTAAAATTAAAGGTGAAGAACCTAAGGTAAAAAAGAGACCACTGCACCAGTCTATACTAGGTATACTTCTAGGGTCCACCAAAGAGGGAAATAATAAATTAATCATAGACACTGCATAGGGTTGTAGGGATGCTCTCATTCCCAAATCTGGGTGGGACTTATTTTGATATTTCTACAGTAAGAGAAATGAGAAGATTTTAGTGTCAAACCCTTGGATGTTGGTTTTAGCAAGATTGAATTTCCCTAATGTATTCATTGATGTCGAGTTTATAAAATTATTAGCTAAGCACTATCATTCTGCTACTAGAACTATAAGGTTTCCAAATGGTGTGGTACTGGCTGGGGTAACTAGGGAAGCTATCATTGAGTGCTTTGGCTTGAATAAGCAGGCCCTGACTAAGGTAGACTTGCAAAAAGTGAGGAAGATTATAATAGGTTGAGGAGAACTTATAGAAGTGATGAAATTCCCTTGTACATGAAAAGGGGAATTAACAACAAAACAATTCCTATCTCTCCCAAGCCAATCACTGTGGATGATTTTCAGTACTACTTTGTGAATACATATTTTTCCTTGTGCCAAGTATTAGGAATGGATGCCCAAGATAAGATTCTTGTAAATTTGATGATGATGGCCATGAGGATTCAAAATCCAGAAACTAACATAGAATATGACTTTTCCTCATACCTTGAGCAGGAATTGGATGATGAATTCTCACAAGTCATAGAGGATAGAGCACCGATTACATTCAGGCACTATTCCCTACGATGTAACTTGATATTATATCATAATAGAGACAAATGGACTAAGCAAATGGACCTAGCCAGAGTTGATGAGTAGGGGAATCCAACACCCGTGCAAAAATGGTGTTATATTTGGGATACCAGGTGTAAGAACTCTAGTTTCAATATATTCTATGAAGATTTTGTGCACAGAATCCTAGGGGTCCTTGGTTATTCAATACCAAGACTGCCAAGAAAAATGCTACAACTGTTAATACCTCCAGCCTTGAGACTAGAACGAGGCCACATACATAATTTTGGTGATTGGTTCTTCCTCCCTAAAGTGACAATGATAAGAGTTTATGGATGTCCTGTTTCTCCACACATATTGCCCAAATTTGTGCCTCTCAAGCTAGAATTTCTAGAGTTCATGTGGCAAATAATGTGGATGGAGAAAGATATAATGCACAAGCAAAAGAAAGGTACATTCCTGCCCAACTTAACCAAATGTGAAGATTGGACTATAGGTTCAGACATAGGTTGGAAGAATTGCAGTATTATTTTAAGGCAAGATATTCATTGAGTTATGGGAAAGAGAGGGTTTTTTATCCTAAAAACCATATGAATAACATAAGGCATAATATTCTCACCAAGTCAACTATTGCACACCAAGTTGACTATGAAGATGTGATAAGGAACTGCCTCACTTATCAGGAAGTGTTCGGTAGAAGGAAAAAATGGGCATACATGAGGAAATTTGAAGAAGAGAAATTTGAAGAAGAGAGGAAGCAAAAGCACAAATATTTTCTTGGGTATTTTGTTGAGGAGAAAGACCCCATCAAGAGAATTGATCTAATAATTGGTAAATTTGAAGACTTGTATAACAAAAGGGAGGACTATCTCCAAGAACATGGTGGTAGCACTACTTCAGAGCACACCCTAGGTGAAACCTCAAAATCTCCTATGGAGCAATTACCTCCTAAGAGACAAAAAATAGAAAAAATTGATCCATTAGTCTCATATGAAGAAAGTGAAGAGGGAAACACTGAAGAAGTGGCCACTGTGTTGCAGTAACTAAAAGGAGATGTTGAGTTTGATTAGCCAATTTGTGAAACTAGTGCTCATCAACATCATGAAAGGATGGATGATATAGAGAAGGTGAGTTTAGAGATTCATGAAGATGAAAGAGAGATTGCAGCCAAGAGGTTCATTGAGGATGATGAATTCCTTAAGACTCCAAAGTTTAAATATTTTTGGACAAAGATGAAGGTAAAATAATTTCAGGACATAATAGAGATAAGTGAAGTGGGAGTTGATGAATCCCAAAAGAACCAAATGGTGGCACAAAATTTCCAAGAGTTAAAAATTGACCATATTGACATAAGTCCTCAGAAATCCAGAGAAATGATTTTGAAAAGCAACATGCTCATCTTCCTAGGTTTAGAGTTGAGGAAAATGTTCTTGCTTGACCAAGTAAGAGCTCAAGAAGATCCAATGATGGTTTCAGAGTTTGATTCTAATGAGGGAGTAAGTGGAACAGGGTATAACCCCAAGATTGAAACCCTTGCAATATGGATCAAGCAAAAGAACACACAAAAACCAAAATCACTGGATGTAATACAAGGAATGAAAGGTGATGCTATGGTGAGAACAATACAAGACATCACCCCTATGGAGGCAACCACAATTACCATGCATTCAACCATGTTCACTCGTGCAACTGTTAAATGAATGGAAGATATATTGAAGGAATATGAGAAGGAACAAAGGTTCCTGAATGATGAGGTAAATAAACTGTTTATAGAAAATTTCAAACTAAAGGAGCAACTGAAAGGAGAGGGGACCTCACAGAGCAGGGAGATGGTATTATACAAGCCTCCTAGTGCTCCAATGGAAGTTGCACAAATATTTTTTGCTGAACAGATGAAGGCCCCCTGAGAAGGAGGTGGAAGAAGTACAAGAAGCCAATAATAAAACACAAAATGAAGCAAAGAAACAAGTCTGTAAGGTTATAGAAAACATCCTTGAGTATAGGATAAAGTTAGTTATTGATAAAATGGAGAGTGTGCATGACAGTTTTCAATCACTTCAATAGACAATTGATCAAATAAAAGTACATATGCTTGTATTGGATCCCTTGTTCAAAAGGTGGCAACCCATTCACCATACTCTATCTAAGTTATGAAGAGTTCTACAAAGGAGTCCTGATGCTCCTACAACATTAAAACCAACTGAGCAAATAGTGAAAATGATTGTTGATGAATTTCAGTATATACAAGGGGAAGATAAGAGGATTGTGACACAAATGGATTCATTCCATACCTTAAAACAATGGTATACACCAGAAATTGTGAAAGATGATGGTCAAGTTATTCATAAGTGTATAACCCATGTACAGGAGGATGGTGACATTGGTCTTCACAGGATCAATTTGATCATGGATGGATTAATTGTTCTTGATGCTAGATATCTGAAGTTTGTCAATGATACAAAAGCATTACTAGATAGTTGATGGCAGACTCATCTTGCAAACATACCAAAGATCCAAGAATATCAGTGGCCATCAGATTTTACGGTGTATTAGTTGGAATAAAAGTATTTGGCTTCAGATGATTAGGTCACTAAGGCGAGGGCATCTGGACGTCTATCATGGAGAGGAATTCTTTTCCAAATCGATGATCATGGGATTTCTACATTGATTAAAGGAAAAAAATGTCTAAATGTCTTAAGCCTTGTTATTTCTTTGATTATGCTAATTAAATAGTTAGTAAAATGAGTAGTTTTGAAAGGTTGTCTCTTTTTGTAAAAGGCCCGTAGCTTGTTGCTTCCTATATAGTTAGGAAACCAAGGCCAATTTTGGGATCATCATATCATATTCCATTTCATCACCATCATAGTAGGCATTAGTAAGAAGATAGATTGCACATTCCACCCATCCATATCATACTAAAGACTTCTGCTATAAATGTATATATTTTGAAGCAATACAATGGAGAAGATTGCTCATAATTGGTGATCTATTTCAGTGTTCAATTGTTGTGTTAATTTTCATGCTCATCTATTATTGTGTTGTCTCCAAAGTGGTTTCTTCAAGTTATTTAAATTCATAAAATTTATCAGGACACATTTGTTGTTGTTGTGTGATTGTTTTGATTGGGTTATGGTGAGAGAGAATTAAAATCCTTTCAGTTAATTCATTTTATTTGGTTCCCCCAAGGATTAAAATCCTTTTACTTGGTAATTAATTAGATTGGTTTCCCTTAAAATAAGAATTAAACATCCTTTCATAGCATCACAGTAATTTGAGGGAATAACACTGGGATCATTAAAGAAGAGTGATGTAATAGAAAAACCTCCACTTTTGTACAAGGTGTAAACATTCTAAAGTGTCCAACAAGTAGAGTTAAGTTGAATATTAGGTTTACCTATCCTACACATCTATCTCCATTTCCATCATTCATCCATCAACTCCATTCACCCAATAGATTAGGCATTGGTCAGTTTTTTTTTTTTTTTATATAAATTCAATTCACATTCCTGATAATTCAAACACTCTCAGTAGGTATTAGTTATCAAGCTTTGTATCTACTTCACTCCCATGTGCCATCATGAGTAGATTGCCTAAAGTAGGATCCGCCTTAAACTCTTGAATCTTCCTTATCATTTAGGTACACCCACCTAGGTCTAGCAGAGCCTAAAGAGTGGGAGGTGATCAATTTTGTTTGCCTCATTTGTTGGCCAAAAGTGTATTAAGAGACTGGAACCCTCTTAAGGCTCAAAACCTACACTTTTGAGACCTAACAAGTTACATGTTCAAAATTATGTTCAACATAAAAATGGAAACTATTTAAAAATAATAAAGTTAACAAAGTTGCTTATTTAAATAATTGTGAGTTACGTGCATTAATATTTTATTAACTTTTGTGTCTTCATGAACATATGTTGATACAAAATGAATGGAAGAAGCATCCAAGTAATCCTAATTTTTTCTGCCAACAATTCATACCAAATATTGAACAATTTAAGGATATTGCAATAGGTAATTTGTATCGACACAAATAATATTACTGAAGCATTTCAAAGTTTAGGCCATAAGAATCATCCTTTTTTAAACATGGATTGCAAATAATTCTAAAAATTTAGAAGTCTTGGTCATTAACATTTGTCTGCTACAATGTCATCTAGTGTATCATTGTCAATGTTCATATGTTCTTTCAAGTATTTAATATTATCATCATCCTCATCTTGACCTGCATCATCTTCATCATCATGGAAATTTAACAGTAGACCATCTATATTGTTACCAGATGTATTTATACCATCCATATTGTTGTCTTCCATAACATCATCTAACTTTGGATTGTTGTCTTCTTGTGCCTAAACATAACCATCTTCAACATCATCATGGATGCCAATTTCTTCGATGTTCTCTAATCCCTCTCTCTCATTTTGTTGGCCATCATTGTTTTGCTCAATATCCACTAATGCATTGTCAAATACATGCCTTAATCTTGGATCATAATGTATGACAAATATCCATTTCGGGTCCAAAATATCTTCATAGAAAAATACCTGCACATGAACGACATACATTTATTAGACGTATGTTATAACAATTTTATTGATTAATAAACACATGTATATATTCGCAATAAACTATGAATTAATATATTAATAGATTAATGATCACTACCGCTTCTTGTTTGAGTTAAAGAAATACCTGCTCACAATGAATTGGTAGAATGTAAGGCTCCTTATCCTCCAGTAGGAACCATGAGGAATCTATAGAAAACAATCCACTATGGGTATCATGTCTTCGTGTCCTCTCAAATGCTTCATACCATCTACACTTAAAAATACATTTAAAAGAGCGGTAATCCAACTCAATAATTTCTTGTATTTTCCCCATATTGTAGATTCCCTTCAATTATATTCTTATCTTTTGAGCTTGATCGACTCAATTGCTTGAAGTCAACCATGATGCCATAATCAAAGGATCATCTCTTTACATCTACACTTTCTACACGATAATATCAACCATATGCCCACATTGCTGGATATTTCCTCGCCTCTGAAAGACCATTTATTTCAGTGCAAAAAAATATAATGATGAATATTAAAATAGTTAATAGTGTCAAAACTATAAGGAAACAACATTTTGTAAAATTCCAACTGTACCTTTCTTTCACATCCTCTAGACATGTTGATTTCATCTTCTGTTATGTTTGAATCTATACCTGCATCTTCTATTTGATTTTGAATTTGTTCAATAACCCATTCTAGTGTGAAATGTTTGCCCCATTCCCCAAGTAGATCAGTGGGAAGTGGAGTATTCCTTGGGTTTGATCTCTTAAACTATCTCCTTGCTTCTTCTAACACTTCTCTCTTTTTATCATACAAATCAATCCATTTGTTCATAAAGTCCATGTGGTACATAATGAACTTGTCGAGTATAGAAATTTTGTATACACCTATTACATGTCAATATGTTTATTTCAAACTCCAAATGTCATGCTATTAATTTGACAAATAAATTATAGAGTAAATTAATGATTGCAAGAAAAACAACCACACTGATCATGAATTTTCTTACTAATTTCTACTTGAACACCATTGGATTGTGGTTTTTCTCCATCAATAATATTTGATGCTCGTTCTTCATCCCAGAAGCGTGGCCCATGTTCTAAATCCTTACCAAGGAATTCACACAGGAAGAAAAATGCTTCATTCTATACATACCCTTCAACCATGCAACCCTCTAGATGTGCCTTTTTTTAGACATCTTTTTAGAGTTTTCATATACCTCTTAAAGAAAAACATCCACCTCATTTATACAACACCCGCCAATTCAATGTCATTGACTAGGAGTATAAGTAAATGGACTTGTAGGTCCATGAAACTTGTAGGGAGCTCCTTCTCAAATACACATACAATTTCTGCAATTTCCTTCTTCCATTTTGGCACTTCACATTCGTGGATCTCCTTGGAGGTCACCCACCTACTATAAGAATAGTAAATTAGTATGAACCTTTAGTCAAAAATTAAAATGCAATATAATATCTCTATGTCTCTCACACATGAACATTTCATATAACCACATACCTTGTAAATGTTGACAATCAACTTATGGCATTCCTTAAGTCAACTATAAGACATGAATCCCCCCTAATTGCCAATGGCATGATATGCTATCAAACACATTTATGAAAAGGTCATTAGTAATTTTTTCTCACACAACAAAATATCAAAATATATTTAGTACTTAATCAATGTTACTAGTAAATGTTAAATGATGATATAATACCTTCATAAAATTATGAAAATCATGTGTTTTAAATCTTGCGATATGTCCATCAACTGTAAAAGCTTTAGCCAATGATGATCCATAGCCAATAGGTGTCCTTATTGAACATATTACATTTTTTAGTTGGTCTAGCTCTTTTTTCTCAAAATCCATGGAGCTTCTGCATATGTTTCATTTTCCCTGTTTGGCCACAAATGTTTTCTATCAATTTTGGTATGCGAAAGAGCAATATCTCTCCTTGAAGACAAGGTGTCCTTCTCTTTGCCTGATATATGTCAAAATATAGAATTTGGGACATTTTTGAAGATGTGAATAGGATCTAATAGGTGAGATATTAATAGATCCTTCCAGTAAGGGAGCTCATAAAATATGGATTTCCTTTTCATTCCTTCTGGCATATTAACTACAACTTGTTCTGGTTCTTCAATTGAATCACCCCAATCAAAAAAATCCTCCCAAGCTTTCAATTCAGAATCTTCATACTTCTTAATCCAATCACCTGGACCCATAATCATGGGAGGGCCTCTATTTTCAAATTTTCCATCAAATTGATTCTTCAGGCAATTTCTAAACTTATGATCTATTGGTAGAAAAACCTTGTTGTTTGCGTAAATAAATTTATGTAGATCTTTAGAATACGGCCCTTGAAATTGTTTTGCACATCTTGGAAATGCAAATACCCCCTTTGTTTGAAGCCCTGCAATTCAATAAGTAATGTTAATAACATAAAAAAATAGTATAAAACTAAGTATGAAATTTGGGATGAAAATAAATTATGAGTGTAAATACGTAAATATTTTATCTTACCAAACCAAATCAAACACCAAGTCCTAGGAAATCATGAATAGTCCAACATAGCACACCATACAACATGAAGGACCTATTTGATGGAGGACGTGAAATGTCATACATTCTTATGCCTTTCCATAGTAGTTGCATCTCATCAATAAAAGGTGCAAGATAAACATCCATGTTTTTAACTTGATGTTTTCCTGGAACAATGAGAGTTAGCATAAGGTGCTCCTTTTTAACACTCATCCATGGGGGAATATTGTATACTATCAATCCGATTGGCCAAACACTATAATTTGAGCTCAGGAAAGAGAATGGGCACACTCCATCAATTGCAAGACCAAACCTGATACTACAAGGTTCATCTTTGAATTTTCTTAGCCATTTTTCCTCTTTGTTTCATTGCTTTGGAGTTGCCTAGAATTCACATGAATCCATCTTTACTCCTGTTCTTTGCATGCCAGTCCATCAATTGTGCAAGTGACTTGCAGAATTTTGTTGTTGTTGAAGTCTAGGTACAATTGGCATGTGAAATAAAACCTTCTTTGGAATTGTAGGACCTTGTACATCTGTACGGTATCTCTTCTCTTTGCATACATGGAATTCTACCTTGTTTTGATATTCATCTCCGTATAAAATACAATCATTTTTACATGAATGAATTTGCTTATATTCAATCCCCAACTCAACCAACAACAGACGCACCTCTTTGCAAGTTGATAGCAACACATTCTCTTTAGGGAATATTTTAGTTTTTAATGCCCTGTAAGATTGCCAGAGATTAAATAAATTGAATGTTTGACTTATGATGAACATGTTTGATATGTCAATCTTTTCTAGGACTATTTATATACAATATATGGTTTTAAAATACCCTTAAAGAAATATAAACAAAGTTGATGAATGTTTACGAATTATGTACACCAATTGACAATGCAAAGTAAGAAATAGATTTCAACTCACTTCAGTAGGGTAGTGAATCCTTTGTCTGACCAACCAAATAGTGACTTGATTTCTAATAATATTAATGTGCATGCTAGTTTTGAGGTTCTACTTGCACCTGATTTGAACACAGGTGTCTTTGCTGCTTGCTTGATAGAGTCTTCAAGTTGTTATCATCAACATTGCATTAGTGGTAATTACCCTTGCTATCATCACTACTTTCAACCATATGATCATTATTGTCATCATTGTTTCCATCCCTAGATAAACCTGTAAGAATTTCATTCAATCCTTCTTCATGCACTGCATTTTCACTATCATGATCATCATCATTAAGGCTAGGTGGCATGTCATCAATGTATGGGGATCTCATCAACACTTCAAATTTCTCAGTTGGTAGTATTCTCTTCAATGTTGCTCTTTTCACCCTGGTATTGTTTAAAGGATGGTTTGGATCATCCCATCCAAATCTTAATAACCCAGTTGGATCTTGGGTATTAGTATGTGTTTCATCAACATCTTCTACCTATCAACAAACACAAGCATTATTTAATGTTTGGAAACAATTGGATAAATCATAAATGTATCAATTTCAAAGAAATATAATCAAATATGGCTTTAAAAATATATATATATATATATATTGTATGAACATACATACATCAATTGAATAATGGAACATTATTTTATAGATTACCTTTTTATACAATAATTTAAATATAACAAAATTTTGACAACATAGTTTATAAAACATCAGTCCATGCTCATTTATTATTCTTTGGTTTTTTTCCCTTAAGAACATCCTTAGGGAGACCTTGTTCTTCCCTTTTCTTTCATGCAAGAGTGCGCTTTAAGAAGGGGTAACCAATCAATAACTCATCCCCAATGGTAAGTTCCATAATAGCCTCAACCATTATCAATATATCAACCTATCTTTCCATATCTCCATCTTTATCATTTATAACCTCAACAAATTGATAATTCGGTCTTACAACAGGGTCCCTTCCCTTACTACTATTTATAAATCATGTGATATTTTTGTGTGTGTATGCACGTCCATCTATATACATAAGATGACCTCTATTCATTTCTTTTACACTTTCCAATTGGAGATGATGTGTATACATATTCAAATTTAGACCATATGCTAACATGCTAGGATTATATTCTACTAGCCTTCTCCATTCACCATTGTAATATGATGGACCATAGTATGGAATTAATCTCCTAGTGGTTTGTTCTGATTTGTTTCTATGTTTAGATCCCACATGTACATTTTGGAAAAAAAATAGGCCTAGATTCACTCCATAAATATTGGAGGGTCGTATCATGTAGTTGTATGATCCCCAAAATTGAAACACCTAGTACACTCTAGGTAGTTTTTGATCACTAGGCTAATCACAATATAGTCGATGATCAAATTTCTCTTTGTAAATTGATCTCAAACTCAAGGGAAAGTAATCATATCCATCACATTCATTCTCATAGGGTATGTAGTCCTCCTTCCCCTTGTCTTTAAGAAAATTATGCATTTTTAAACCGATTCTTGTTCTGTTACTTTTTTTCATCAATTCCTCATCTTTCGAGCTAGTATATTGGCACATATTTTTGTTAAATATATCATCTGATAAATGATCATTGCCCTCTAGGCTGGAAGTCGGTGATCCTGGAAACTTTAAACCAAGAAATTTATCTTGAAAGTATACATTAAGAAAAAAATAGTTATTTAAAACTATAAAACAATGTTTATACATGTTATTTATATCAAATTGGAAAATTCCTTACCAAAATTCCTATTGGATTTGAATTGATTGTAGGAGGCATACTATCGACTGGAAGCTCATCATATATGTAATGTATTTGTACAATCACTCGTTTGAATTGTTTCTTTCCACGACATATAGAACATCCACAAACAATAATTTTCTCAAAGTATTCATCCCATGTACTATAGTCATGACCAAACTCTTGTTCAGTGCAATCATTTGTTGTGTCTGTAGGATCCATCATCATATCCTCTTCCACCCACTGTCCTCTACGCGATTTAACAGTTTTAGGTCCACGTCCATGAACCTATCTTGTTCTTTTGCTAGTTGAACACTCAGGCTCTGCATTTGCTTCAATCTCCATCTAAAATAATTAACAACATGCATTAATTTATGTCTAGATTGGATAATACATTATAAATTTCAATAATACTGTGAAAAAAGATGGACATATAAAAAAATTCCATCAGATAATTTTTTCCTAAGTTAAGTCAAAATTTGAGTACCTGATGTCCCGCTTCATCCGTTGTGTCCTCATTTGATATGACACGATATGTTGCCATGGCCTCATCTGGCCCTTATAATACACAACATAGTAAATAATGTTTAGTACACCAATTATATCATTTCAAAGAATATGCTATCCAACACAAAACCTCACTTTAGTCATATATTTGACATATTGATATCATGTTTTGGCCATCCTAATATTCAAACTTTTCCCTTCATCATAGAATCACATTTAATCACCATTCTTGTGCATTTTCAACCAATAAGTTTGACCTCAGAGACCTCATGGACAAAAAAATGACTTTATCTCCTCTATGTTGTAGCATTTGTGAATTCATAAACACCTTCCTCCTTTGGTTGAGGTTGCTTTCTCTTCTTACCTCTATTGTATCTACAGATTCCGTTGTCATATCTATTTCCACCCACTTTCCTCTCTACAATGTAGTAGTTCTACGCTATCCATGTCCTCTCTCCATGGCCTCCTCTGGATCCTGTAATACACAATAATGACAATAGTCACATAACAACTGTGCACCAAGAAAATATTGTTGAAATTATCTTGTTAATACGCTCGCTTTTCATTAAGATGCACTATTAAAAACAAAATAGGACATTGCAACATTTTGCTCTTCACAAAAAGTTTACGCACAAAATCTTGACAAATAGAGCTCAATTATTATGAGTACAAGATGACTAGAAATTCACATCAAAAAGACATTTATTTACAAGCTGATTACAAATAAAACCTATTACGAATAATTTTAGTCGGTTCTCTACCTTACACTTCTTCCACAAATTCATTAAAACCGTAGATATTTTCTCTTTGAAAACTAGAGATTGGATTCCTTATTCTTGATTGAAACCTACTTTACATTGGATAGTGTAAGAATATTTATCTTAGATAAGATCGAAAAATTTAATTCTTGATTTTTTATTTTTCATGATTGGTGTTTATCCTCCATAGAGGTCGTGGTGAAAGTAGTTGGCTTGGTTATGTAGAAATCCCCTCATCAAATAAAAGCCAACAAATATTTACAAATGGCTCAACCCATATAAGACTTAACAATTTACTACAAATTTAATGAAAGATTGATACATAGCAAGACCTACTTTATGTTGTATGGAAATCATATTTGTAGCCTAATATGTTATGTTTTCATAATTAGTATTGCATGGAAGTCTAGCCACTACCTAAAACCTTTGACATCTTGATTGATTTAGCTAGAATGTATATCTTCATTAACCAAGAGAAGGCATGAGATCTGAATTTATTTGTTTGATAGGTAAAAGAGTTTGGTTTTCAAGTTACTAAAACACAATACAACATTTTTTAAGTTCCATCAAATTATGTTTTTATTATGTAAAGTTTCTAGGATGTATCCATTTTTTCCAAGCTAGTTGGTGGTATGTTGTTGTCACACTAGATTCCAATGTTATAAAACCCTTACTACTTAAACATTTACCTCAATTCCAAATGTTTGCATGAGGAACATTTTGGTTTGGCACAACTAGGCGCTAAATTAGGTGCACTCTGCGTCACCTTTGGCGCCCCAAAGAGATTACATTTAGGGATGAAAGTCGGTGCTAAAGTCGACGTTAACTACAAAGACTATAGTGCCGAATAATGAATCAAAAATAGAAAATTAAAAATTCCCGCCTACGTGAAAACATACCACACAACAAAAAGACACAAAACTAAACTTTCATACCACAAACTTGATGAAAATAATTTGCCATAGGTTGCTCTCATTTTCTGTTTCAATTGTTTTTCATTTGGTAGGTTGGTCTTGTTGTTAATCTTTTAGTTTTCATTTTTCTTGTGTGTTTTCATTATTTGGTCACCCGATTTTATTTTGTTGCCAGATACAGAGCATAGGATAGACGGTGTTTACAGTGTTTTGTCGCCCAGTTTAATTTTTTTGTGAGATACAAAGTAGAGGATAGATGGATAGAAATCAAACCTTTGATTTCGCTTTAAACGTCAAAACCAAGTATGTTTTTCCTTTTGGTTCAATTTGAATCCATATAAAGATATTTAGATAGAATTTTTACTAATAGATTTGTACAAAAGGGATGCCACCTAGTAGATAATGGTCAGGCTTCAGTTGATTTGGGTTATTTGGTGGTCTTATTTTTGCATTATTCATTCCATCATAGGGTTTGAACTCTCAAAAGATATCTCATAGGCATTTAAATCTAGAAAGAGAGTCATTCAAGGTAAAGCTTGCTCATTAATCATTTGTTTGTTTCAAATCACCCATTTCTTTTAATTTCTTTGATTGGTGGCTTTCTTACATACCACAAAACAAAACTTTCATACCACAAACTGGACAAAAACTTTCATACCTGGCAGTGTGTACTTTGTTTTCCTCCACAAACTTGACAAAAATAATTTTCCCTAGGTCACCTCAAAATGTCAAGCAATAAAGGGAAGGGAGAAAAGGGAGCAAACTCTGGCCACAATGAGGTAATTCATTGTCAATTTATAGATTTGTAAATGTTTCCATTGTTTCTTTGATTTTTAGTTTTTAGTTTTTTATTTCTAAATTTAAAAGAAGAAATTTATTTTATATATATATATATATAGGAACATGAGACTGACAAATATAAAGAGGCATTGGCTTCCATATTGGGGCTAGAGGTAGTGAACAAATTGGATGGTGTGGACTTGAAAATGCTTTCCAGATACATGGAAAAATGATCTAGTAAAGCCCCTGAAAAATTGCAACCAAATCAACTATGTCAAAGGGAATCAATTGATTCCCCAACTAGTCCTAGATTGAGCAAAAGATCCAGGAGGAAATCAATAACAATAAACTCTAAGAATGTGGAACAGGGAGCAAAGACTTCCAATGTCCCAACCACTCCTGGGACACTGACTTCTTCCACCATGCCATGTTTTGCATCTTACATTGGTAGCTATGATACCAAGATAGAATTTGATGTGGTTTTAGGGGAAGTCTAAATGATAGATGCTAGAAAAATGTTTGTGAATAGGTTGAAGGAATCATGCCTTCAACGGTTCAAAGACCATCTATATTTTCCATTCTCAAATATACCCATGCACCTGCAAAAAGCAGTTATCCATGACATGGAGATTGAATTTGGCATAGGTTGGTCTGTAAAGAAGATAAAGCTATGAATGCCTCAAAACTGCAAGAGATTTCGGTACAACAAAGAAGATAAAAAAAATCCCTCCCGAGGTAAGGCTCAAAAAAAGGCCAATTGATGTAAGTGTGAAAGTATGGAAAAAGCTTGTAAAAGCATATGAGAAGTTCGATGCACAGAGGAAGTCCAGTGAGGAGAGTATGTAGGTATTTGAATTTGCTCATAACATTATATCAAATTTATTAAACAATTTTTAAATTTTATTTGTGCATAGTTAAATTGAATTAGTATATGTTTCAAGACAAGGCCTCCAAGGCTAGGCTTGAAAAACTTCGTGCCACACATCATAGTGGCCAGAAAGGTTTGCATGCCTTGATCTATACATTTGTAAGTATATTTAATATGTTAAATGGTATTTTTTTTATTTCCTAGGAAAAAGTAAATGATTGCATATTAATTAGTTTAATTAGTCCATGTGCCATGTTTTGATAGGAGGAGAAATATGGCTGGCATCCAACACAATTTGAAAAGGAAATGTTACAAAGCAAAAAGTGGACCGATTTTGTAATCTGGATGGAGAACGAGGTATCAATACTTGACTTTCAATAACTTAGTTGGATATTGTTGTGTTAATATTCCAATTTTCATTTCTTGTGTTGAGTTGTTTATTGATGCGTAGGATGAGTTCTAAAGTGCTTCTCTATTGGCCCTACATCCCACTCAATTGTCCCATTATTTCATGTTGAGGAAAAAAATATTATTTTCCTTAAAGGGAAATGGGTGACATTCATGCCTTATTTTCATCACATCTTTTAATTAATGACCATGGTCTTTTAATCTCTTAAGTGTCCTCATTTAAGTTATGAGTTGTATCATTTGAGTAACTTAGTCCCATGTTGATTTGATTAATCTTCTTTTCTCTCAAACATGGTATCTCAAGGAGTGCTTCCTTGAATTCATGTTGTCATTCTACTAAGTGATCCACATGCATCTTTGTCATCCTTCCTCACGATGCTGCCATTATTTTAACATGTAAGAATGTTTTGATGCATCTTGGTAGGCATCCTATAGATCTAACACATCATTGTAGAACTCCTTTTGCACCAAGGTCAAGTCATCATGGATTTCTAATGCATATTCCATGAAATCACCCATGTCATACCTTGCAGCCTTGTAGTATTCCACTTGATGTTTCAAGTGCTCAATTTCCTTCTTCTGCCCTTCCATTTCTCATGTCATTTTAAGGATGTTTGATTCATTTTCTTGTGTTGTGGCGACCCTAGTCGTAGCCCTAGCCACTAGATCCATATCATCTACATCCATTACCATTGCTTCCATGGCTTCATTAAATCTCAAGAGTATGGTATGACATGCAACTTCTTGATCACCAACATGTCAGGTACATGCTTGGGAAAAGTATGGGGTGCCTTTGCGGTGCCATAGATCTTCCTATATGTTAAAAAATCATATAGGGAGTAATATTTTAGGTTCTCCAAGATTCTCATCATGTCTTTAGAAAACCTAGGGAACCTTTTCTCAAATAATAGCTCATGCAAGGGAGCAAAGAATCGGTCACAGATGTGCTCATATTTGGATGAATATTTGTGCTCCCATCAGTCCTAGCAATAAACATGGAAAAAACGACATGGGATGCTCCATGTCCAATTAATCCCCAAAGAATTTATTAGCTGCACAAATAATATAGCACAAGTAAGAGGTTGTATCTAATTTTGGCTCTGTGCCCACTGGAGGAGACTTGACTCTCATTATTTCATTGCACAAAGTGAGTGACAAAACAACTACCTAGTTTAAAATTTCCCATTCTTTAAGCAACATATGTAGCAATGAGACTTAGGATTCTTGAAAATGAGAAGCATCCTTCTCCCCATACAACCTGCTAACTAGGGCCATTATGTTTTTTACTAAACCCTTGAGGTTGATGGAAGGGTACCATTTAGTGTTCCTAGAAGTTAATTGTCTAACTCCTCCTCTTGAGGTTTAGGCTATGTTTCAAGGTTGAAAATTAGGCACTTTTGTTGTAACATCCACTTCTAGGACCCATGAGTGATGTGGCATAGGGCCTTGAACCACCACATAGGTCTTATAAAGAGAGTTTTTGGTGTAAAATCCAAACCTAAGTCCTATAGAGAGAGGGGGTGGTGCTAGAATCCAAGCACCAAAAAACCATAAAATAGTCCTCTCATGCATGAACATGTGTGCCCAAATGCTATATCAACCCCACACCTATGGAATATGAAGGGCCACTCCACATAGAAAAGTAATAAAGTATCTCGTGTGGGTCAAGTAGACCAAATAATCTATGCATGAACCAATAAAAAACCTCCATGATGCCTCAACATGTGTGCAAGGGTGCTATGCCATCTCTATCATGCCTCAACATATGTGCCAATGCCAAATCAAGTCCCACGTGTGGTGATAGAAGGTCGATCTATGTCAAAAAGTGATGAATGAACATGTGTGAGCCAATGGAGACCAAGTGCTCCATGAACTAATCTCATATAATTTATAGTAGAAAATTATACATAATATGTCAATGTCTTAAGAAAATAGGCATCACAATATATCACCATGGATCTTGTAATGATTCTATTGTTCATAAAAATAGTAAATCACATTCACTATATACATCATTTAGAACAAAATATAGCAACTGGAAGCACAAACATGAGAGGGAACAAACTGATACTGAAAACTCTAGGAATTCATTGAGATAAAAACATAGGCTTTTCAACACTTATGTATTAAATTGTATATAGCTATCAAATACACCTTCTAAATAACAGAGTCTGAGTGTAACAAAATAGTCTGGAACCCCTTGTCTTTGAATTTACATAGTTTATATAGATAATTACAAACTTTGAGCCATTATTAGCTTATCAAACTAACTTTATGCTCTAATTAAAATCAAACAGAAATATTTAAAACTACTGCAAAGATTCTGGTTTGTTTGTTGGAACTACTACAAGATATTTGGTCCGTTGCTCAGAAATTGGTGGATAGTTGCACGGAATAAGGCCTACTGCTTATCTTCCAGAAGGTAGGCGAATCTTCGTTCCATATTTATTAATGTTGGCCCATCAAGAAGCACTTGGGAAATTATAAGCTATCATTTCACTAGTTGAAAACTCTAGATCATTATATTGAGCATATGAAAATGGAGGCAAGTAGTGCACTAATAATTTGAACTCAGTTAAGAGATCAAAGTCATCTTTCAACTTATCTACTATAGACTGCCCCTTCAGTGATTTGCTGAGATCTTCAAATTTGGAGTCTTCACTTCTGCATTTGGCTAGTAATTCCAAATATTGATTTTGAGGAATCAAATACTGACAATCATCCCAAAATGATGGCAAACCTTTCTTAAACAGATTAGTGAATCGAGCCTTGAAACCTACCACTTTCTTTAGAAGTTCATCTACCTTATTTTGTACACTTTCCATTATCTGATGCTTTCCAATAAGTCTCCAAGCATCCAATATAATAGCTGACTTGTCATTTATCCGCAATGCTTGCAAACCTACCTTGGAAGTAGCATTCATAGTATTGATAATTTGATTTGCAAGGTCTTTTGGCATATGGATGATCTCTTCTCTTAAATCTCTACACCTCTGATTACTACACACTTCTTGTTGGGCCGAAGAAGTAGCTCGAGCTTCTTGCAGTTAAATTATTCACGTCTATGTCACATCTATAATCATGGAATTTTTTGGATTTGAAGTCTCATGTAGAGAACCCAAGGCTTCAAAAATGGTATCTTCCATTGGCTCAAAAGCATCTAGTTTTTTTGCAAACAATCTAAACTCTTTAATATTAGCAATTTGTAGGACCTTATTGTGCCTGAGGCATTCCATTTTTAGAATTAATATTGATCATGGTTGCTTAGTATCTTGGATGTACGTGAAATCTATATTTTCTACAAGAAACTAAAGTTGTGCCTATAATTCTCATTCTTAATGGTGCTAGAGATGTCATTCTACTTCCATACTCAGATTCATTCAAAATTAGGTCATAGATATGCCCTTGACAATCCTCAGATTGATTTTGTTTTGGCAGGTATATGTTGTTGAAAATACCACAAAATATTTTACTTTTTATCATGCATGCTTAGTAAGACACCATAACATAGGGATTTATTCCAAAGAAACCACACTAGCCACCAAATCTCAATCATCTATAAAAGCATTAAGGAGCTAAGGTGTGATGAACCCTAGCTTCAAAAGTTCAAAAATTCCCTACATTTTGTGCACTAACAAGCTCCAAAGTCTAGCCTCAAAATATATTGCCAAGTCACTATAAGTAAGGGTTGATTTAGGTATAGAAAGAAAGGTTTGCTTCAGCCTTAATAGGTTTTCCCATTCCATCACAATATCAAACTATTGATTGTTGGTATGTGTGAGTCTTGGACACTATATAGTCCGCTCCAACCCTAGATCACACTATTGTCCTGAATATATTGTCACTTTGGATGGCTTCATGTTGGAAATAGAGCTCCAATGAGGTTAAGAACTTAGGGAAAAGTGACTTTCTTAAAATAAAAGGAAAAAAGGGCCAAAAGTGGCGAGGGAAATATAAAAAGGGGAAAAAGAGGAGTTCTCTCCTCATTCTACACTAATCACTTTTTGAAAATTACTTGGAGAGCACTTGATCTTGGAGAGGCTAAGGTTTGGAAGAAACCCTTGCATTATTCATTGGTTTTGGTGGTGCAAGATCCACCCTAATTGGTCAGTAGTGGAAGATCATTCATATTTTTCCATTGGATTCAATTTTTTCAGGACAATAGACTGTTGGTTGATATTAGAGGAAGTTGTGAAGACTGAGGGAGATTTCTTGAGCAATGGAGGGCGCCTCTCTCATCTCTTTTATCTTGTGGAAAAGCTGGGTCTTGTTCCCTTCACTATGGGAATGAAAATCTCTATTTTGGAAGCATGGGAACCATATCTATTTTGTTGGGTGAGTTCCCTTTAAACCTAGGCACATTTCCTTCATTATCTAAGTACGTGGGAACTTATTCTCCTTGGTTGGGTGCATTTCATTCCATTTGGATCGGCAAAGGGCCATAGCAGCTCTTGATCTTAGTGTTGGGCAACTTTAATCCTCAAGTAATAGAGTGTGGGCTTACACTACTTAAATCTAGGCTCTTTTTATCCATAGAACGATAGGATGCCATTGTTTGCTGGTGCATGGGACTTATATTTCCATTGTTGGGCACATTTAGAAGCATTTACCTTGGGGGTTTTCCACATCACAAGAGATTACTCCTTGTTGGGCATGAAATTAATGCTTAGGGATAGTGTGGGGGCAGTTATCTTAGTGCTGGGTGCTGCATGATCTATCTGGAGGGGTCGTGAAGCTCTTGGGCACTAAACACAGTCAAATAACAGTCAATAAGGGAGCTAAATATTTCATTTGGGTGCAAGGAAAGGAGAGCCAACTCTAATCAAATCCCCAGGTGCCATTCTTCTTGTTTCTTATGTGTATTAAAATCTGCTATAAATAACAAGGTATTTTCTAAATATATAAAGTTATATTGTTGCTGCCCATTATTGTTATTTGCATGACAAAGCGAATTAGATAAAAATCCTATGATTTTTTTCTTGTGAAGTTCATAATTCTATTGCTAAAAAAAGAAATATGTACATAGATTACAAAACTGGACCCTTTTGGCCAAGCTGGCACAAAAAAGAGTCGAACCAGAGACTAGTTAGGGAGGGTTGTATATGAAATTCAGGATTCTCCGCTTGACACAACCAAAAAAGATGGTTCAATTTTAAACCACTTCCCTTCAAAGGGAGACTAGCGTACATGATTATGAGAATGAGTGCAAGACATGAAATATAAGATTCTAAAATAAAAAAGACTAAAAAACCCTAACAAAGAAAAACTAGACTGTTGGCTTATAGCTAGGAAATCCCGGAGGAACTAGGGCTGGATCGCTCTCAAATTTGAGCAGAGGCTCGAAGGTGATGATGCAACCATGCTCCTCCTTGTGCTCCAATTGTGATTCCACGCTCTTCCCTTGTGTCCACTCCTCATTCAGCTCACTACTCTAAGTGACAGGATGAAGGTGCTCTTGCACTTGGCTTGAATTGGTGCCGAAGACGGGTGGGAGTTTTCCAGTGAAGCCTATGGTAGAATGGGGTGGTGAGCACCCAATCCATCTACCAAGGTGTCTAGGTGCACCTTGGCCTGCTCAAGAGAAAAATGGAGATCGTGGGCCGAAGAAGTAGCCCAAGCTTCTTGCTGCTGCTGAGCCAAGAGGGTCCATCCCAGAATGTTTTTGAGTGCCCAATATGGGCTAACCACCCCAAGGGATATGTAGATTCCTATTGCATTTCCAAATAAGCAGCCTCACAGTTGTCAATCTCCTCACGAATGTGAATGGGGATGCTTGGGTTATAATCCTCATAGAATTCCCAAGATTGATAATTGTTGCCTTTGCCTCCTCACCCCATACTACCATGAACCACTCTTTGTCACAGATGAGGTGCCATGATAGGATACAGAATGCAACAAACTATAACTTGCACAAAATTGGTAGCTCCTGTCACCAGCTTCACTCGAATCCAAAAGAGTATCTTACATCCCCATGCTGAGCCTCGATCCATTGAAAAGGGGAGGCCCAAATCCAATGTAGAAGCCATCAAAGCATGTTGTCTGAAGGAACATTTACTCGCCATCATTGCTAGTGTTGGAGGGGGGAAACAACAACCCACATAGAAGTGAGGGGAATTAAAAATTGGAGTTAGACGGATTGGCGGTCCAGGTGCCCACGTATCTTGGCCTACTGCCATGCTGCATGCTAGTTGTCTTGGGATTGTGGTCATCGATTTCTATGAGGAGGGGAGGTTCGGTTTCTGACATAATTTTTCGACGAACACCCGCATCCGGGGATAACAATCATATGATTGTGGTGAATGCTTGGGTGAATTAACACCTCAAAAGACACTGTTTAAGACTTTAAACTTAGACCAACACCTACAACCAACTAAGATCAACAAATAAAGATGACATGTGAATTTTTTTGACAATAGTCCTCACTCAGAAATGTGGTATTAAAAGGGGTGGAAAAATTAAGATTAGTGGGAGTGGTATTAAACAGTAGTAAAAAATAATTTTTGCAGTAATTTAATAAGTATAACTGAGTATAACTAATATCCCTTGCTTCACTATTTTAGGCCAAGCATGAGAGTAGAATCATGGTTTTGAAGGAGATGCTTTAGAGGATTCAGATGCTTGCTGGTGAAGATGTTGCCTCTTACCTTACAAAGGTTAAATTTGGTCATTATTGGGGATCAGAGAGCGACGGTTGTATCGAGTATGGGGTCGACCTCTTCATCGAGAGGGACATAGAGCTAGTTATAAAGCATTTTTTAGGTGGCAGGAGGACTGCCTTAGCAAACCCACTTGGTGGGAATGGACCCAATTGGAAGAGATGGGATACTCAGATGATTTCAGTAGAGCTTTAGTAGGTAGCCACAACATAGATGAGGTCGAGTTTCCAGATTCAGAGGAAGCAGGTTGCTCCAGTTCAAAGGGAGTAGTAGCAGTTGTAGACATAGATCATGTAGGAGGTAGCTCCAACCAAAGTAACTCCCTGCTAAGAGGGACTGTTAGTTTTCTATGTAGTGAGGTATGTAATGAGGTCATTACTTTCACATTGGGTGTGTCTAGCAATGTGAAAAGTACCTTTATGTATCTCATCCATGGCCAATGGGTTTCTTCATTCAATAGGTATGGAATCTCTACAAATGCAATTTCAAGGTATATCATTGTACCTACCACTAGGTATGTTATTATATACCCAAGTGTCTGGTATGATTAACCCATTGATTTACTTATCTCATGCAAATAGAAACACTAATATTTGAGTATCATTGCACAAATTTGAGGATTTATATACATCCCTGTATGTTCAAATAGAAAGAACATATCTTAAAAGCTCAATATCCTTGATCTAATCTCTAGTTAAAATCATAATAAAATTTGACTTTCAATATTGACTCTAAAATACAGGGACATATAGACTAGTTAATTCTCAAAGAACCTTTGAAGCATATTACAGTTCCAAAATGTCCTAGAAAAATATCCATTTCTGAAATATAGAAGATATATAAACTAGTTAACTCTCAAAAGATATTTGAGGCAAACATAATCATATATAGCACAAAATGCAGAGGGTTGGCACTTAAGGTTATGCAATAGAATTTACAGTTGATAGTTAAATTGTATAACAAATTTTTATATGATCTTTACTAACATTTATTAGAGTTGTTGCATGTTTTACATCATTGGAATGACATATTAGCTACAATTTTTTTGAAATTTTATTATGGTATGTGCACTTTGATATGATGTAATATGATTATAGTTTTGTTTCATATTGTAATATTAGATATATAACAGAAAAATAAATTATTGCATGAAATAAATAACAACTTTTCATTTTAAATGTTTTTTTTTGGTAGAACACGGGTCTTCCAGAAGATCAAGATGATCCTCATGATATAGATCTAGAATATGTTGGTTTTGGTACAGATCACATGGCAGAGGATGATGATGATGATGCAAATACAAAAGACACTGAGGCTAATGACAATGATGATGACGACAATGATGATCATGATGATGATGATCACAATGGTGATGATGATGATGAGGCAATTGTTGGTAGTAGCTAGTGACATTCATGATCATATAGACTACAGCATGGATCATTGCTGATATATTGTTATGATGCCTCTTTTCATGGTTACTATCATATGTATCATTTTCACGATCTGCAATACCATATTATCGAGTTGTATCATTTTGACATGTATCATTTTGACTTATATCATTTGGACATGCATCATCTTGACTTGTATCATTTTGAGTTACATAATTTATCATTTTTACTTATATCATTTATACATGTATCATTTTGACTTATGTTGACTGTTGGACATGTATCATTTTGACATGTTATTGATCTACTGGAATATTTGACTTTCACTTGTTTTAGTTATATATGACGATGATCTTATCAATATTGACTTGTCAATTTATATATATTGAAAGTGGTTGATGATTTTTGGATGGATATTTATTATGTATGATGATTTTAATTTACTGCTCAGGATGGATGTTGTCAAATTCAATTAAATTATAGATATTTGACTCACTTGTTTTAATTATAGATGATGATCATGTTATAATAATTATCTTGTTATTATATATATATTGGATATTGTTGTAGATTTTATTTTGATGGAGATTTAATAAGTATAAAGATGTTAATTTGTATGGATGTCCATTTCCCTAAAAATTCTTTATAAATGTTATCCTATAAAATATTTCAAATGCTTCAAGGGTCTTTAGGTGGATGGAGCACAAATCAGTGAGTTAGAGAGTATTATGTCAAACAGGTTTGTGAGCTTGTCTCGCAAAGAGGATAAAATAAGATGGAGTTGCTCAAAAACTGGGGAGTATCAGGTTAAGCTAGGCTATAAGGTGAAAGATGGGGCAGTTAGAAAGCAAGATTGGGCCACTCACTTTTTTTGGAACAAATCCTACCTCCCTAAGGTTGGAGTTTTCACATGGTTGGATTTGCAAAGGAAGATCCTTACAGAGGATAGGCTGAAATTGGTAGGGGTTTAGGGTCCCAGTAGATGCCCTATTTGTAAAGACAACCAAGAATTAGCTAATCATCTCCTCCTTTCTTGCTCCTATACAATTTTTTGTTGGAAATTCTTTATGAGTAAATTGAACTGGAACTCCCCTCTACCAACAGATTTAAGGAGTTATTTCAAATGCAATATGACTTACTCTATAATCATATGAGTTATTTAAGAGACATGATATATTTAACTAATTCAATTGAAATAAAACATATTAAATTAATAAATGGAAGCAAAGCAAGAAGCATTTTTAGAAGCAAAAAAGGAAGCAACAATGGAAGCCAAACTAGAAGCAAACCAAAAGCAATCTTGGAAGCAAAACTTGGTGTTATCTAGGAAGAAAAAACATTAGCAATTTAGGTAGCAAACAAAGAAGTAATAATAGAAGAAATTTTAGAAGCAACAAAAGATGCAATAATAAAAGCCATATTAGAAGCAACAAAAGACACAAAAATGGAAGCAAAGCTAGATGCAACAAGCAATGTTATATCGGAAGCAAAATTGGAAGCAAAATTGGAAGCAAAACTAGAAGCAAAATTGGAAGCAAAACCAGAAGCAAACTTGCAAGCAAAACTAGAAGCAAACCTGGAAGCAACACAAGAAGCAAAACCAAAAGAAAAATTGGAAGCCAAACTGGAAGCAACAAAAGACGTCATTAATTTAGCCACTGCTAATTTCCATTCCTAAGATATTTTTCTACCCCTAAATCCTTCATGTCAAATACACCGAAAATAAAAGTTTTAAGCTCCCTGATCATCACCCTGTTATTACTAATAAGAAACATGTTATCAATATACAAGACAATGATTAGATCTGATCATCAATACATTTAATATAAATATAATGATATTGTTCACATAAAACAAAATCCAACTTTAATGTTGTTACCACGGTTTTTGTCACCCCTTGAAAATCATGTCTGCCCATATAAATTTTTTCTTTGGTTTTAAAGCGTTGTTCTTCTTCAGGTTTTCAAAACCATGTTGGGTCCCACTAAGGTTGTCACAACCCTATTTTTACTCAATGTTTCGAAAAGTTATACCAAGATCCTATTTTCTTGGTCGGTCTTTTTCTAGGTTTTCAAAACCTCATTGGAACTTGAAATAGTTCTCGCAACCTTGGAAAATGCCGATAAAGGAAAGATGGAGTTAAATTGTAAGTAAACTAACATAGTTTTAGAACTTTTTAAATATTTTGAGACCTTTGTCGGTTCCCAACAGGGTTTTGACAACCCACTCTATTTCCGACAACAAGAAGTTTCTTTTAACAAACATTTTTATTGGTTTTGGAGCTCCTTTTCAAAATTCCTAAAGATTATGCCTTAGAGAAAGGTGGTTAAGCAGAAAGTGACATGTTTTTCCAAACCTTGTCGGATCTTGATGTTGGTTCCACAACTTGCTCTTTAAACTGCTATTTTGTGTTTGAAGATCTCTACTTAGCTAAAGAAAGTGGTAAAAAAAATGGAAATAATATATTACAGAAAGAATATTAAGCAACACCAGAGATTATCAAATAATTAAGAGTCATCACATTACAGGAGGTACTTGAAATGTAAAAATAAATACATTATATTAACTGGGAGGTGCAAGTACAAACTTTTCATACACAGAGAGTGAAAATCAGGATGTGGATTCCCTCCACAACTTCCCGAATCCTCTCAATCTATACAGGAGAAATTAGATTCTCATAAAATTCTACATAGTGTGCAAAGGTTTCCATTATCTTCCTCTCGAGCCCCTCGCGTAAGAGAGTAATAGCTTGTTTGATTTCTTCTTTCCTGAGGGTAGTAGAAATGCAAGTGGCATCTCCAACTAGGCCTTCCCATGGATTCTTGCTCAAATTTCCCAAGGAAGATTCAACATTGGCTATATAATCCGGCCTCACTAGCCTCTCGGTGGCTCTAGTACCCCATTTGAATTTTCCAGAAGTCTGGATTATATTGTAGATGAACCACTCTAGCAGTGCAGAATTATCAACATGAACTTGCACCAAGAAATTCTCTCCTATAATCCTCCTGATCACTCCTTTTTCAACATCATTCCTTATGATGAAAATATCCTTCACTTGGTCAACTACCAACCATTGCATAGAGCTACATTACATGCCTTCAATGGTGAGGAATTCTACTTTTGAGGTCACATCACTTGAGTTGCTAGACATTATGAAATTAAGATTGCAATGAGAAGGGAGAAATGCAACATTTTAAAATATATAGAGATAGAAGCTAGCTATCATATCCAAAAGATAAGCCGTGGGAATATTTTCTCATCAGAAACTAGTTGGCAAGGGTACCACCGAAACATTTTTAATTAAGATAGAATAGCGAGTGATGTGATGAAAATGCCAAAATTCTTGTTGAATAGACTTCGACATTGGTGCAAAATATTTTATTAAATCCTCTCCATGCATGAATTTATGGAAAATATGCAATTAAATGTAAATATTAAGAGTTGCAGGTCTTCATATGTACAAAAATCCACAAGGCTTACATGTATGCAATGATGATATATCAGTTCACCCATCTTAATTTGGTATATTATGTAATGGTGATGTTTCCAAGTGGATGATAAATACTTAGGGAGTTCATTAGAAAATAATTTGGGGTTAGGTTTATAAATTACCATTTTAAAGATGGTAGTTATGAAAACTAAAACGGTCCCAAGAAAGAAGATCTATAAATATGTAATTTGAGGACTTTTGAAGGGTTTGAAGTTTTAATTCTTAACACACGAGGATGCAAGAAGAGAATTGATAAAAAGGATTGATAACTCACTTGTTTTAGAGGATATTCATTGTCTGTGAGCATTGGAGATTTAAATGTAATGTTAGTGTTTATGCATAAGTCTTTGAGCTTAGATAAATGTGTGAACATTCTTTCCTTTGTGAATGTGATACTTCATTGATTTACATTTATTTTCTTTTGGAATTGAGTGAGGTTTAAACCTAAATGATCATTTATCTGTTGCTGATACTCCAATCTTTGTGTTGAGGTATTAGTAATATTTTTTTCGAGTCTTGTCGCATTGGTATCATGGCTATGAACCAATGTTAGTCTTTCCTTTTCTACTTTCTAGTTAAAAGCATACTCCTAAAAACCTTGAACTACATTATAAGAGGGAGTTTTACCTTGTTAAAATTTAGAGGAATATCACCAATGAAATGGTGATATCTCCAACCATTTATTGATAATTTGTCTTCATTTTGGGCAATAAAGAGTCATATTAAGCTCATTTTTGAGAATAAAAATTTGTCAACCATCAAATGCAAAAGAATCAAAATTTTGATACCATATTTGCAGTGATGTTTCAAACCGTATAATTACTATTTTAGCTTGCAAACCATTTTTTATCTTTACCTCAAACCCATCTAGTTGGTGCATGTAAATGACCTTTTCAAGATCCCCATACAAACATGTATTTTTAACATCATTTACTCTATTTCATAATTAAGAGAAGTAGCAATAGAAAGTAGGAATCTAATGACAAATAATCTAACAATAGGAGATTTTTTTTAACAAAAATCAACTTCCTTTCCTTGAGATTAGCCCTTGGTCACCACTATATCCTTGTACCTCTCTAATTGACCACTTGCTTCAAATTTATTTTTGCAACCCTACTTGCAACTAATGGGCTTCATTTTCATCAAGAAAACTCATAAGATTCCAAGTGTCATATATGTCCAATACTATCATCTCCTCTTTTATGATTTCAATCTAAGAATTATACTCATCAAAAGAGAGAGCTTCCTTGAAATGTTTCCAATCATCATTTGTACTTGAAAAAATAAAGACACAACAAAAATTTGGTGGCTATACTTGTCAACTAGGTTCCATTGTTTCATGAATTTTCTCAAGAGTAGATTAAGGGATTCTTCCTATTCCTCTAAATTCTCAACCTACTTATATTTCTTGCTTAAATCCTCTTCTTCCTGTCCATCCTCTAATCCATCATTTTTTAATTCAACACGTGCATCTTCCTGCTTCTCAATCTTAGTCTCAAAATACACTATTTTCCTTCCTTATTTTTCCTTTGGCTACATAGGATATGAAAATAATCTAAGCTAACCAAAAATCACATCCTTAGACTAAATTATTTTCAAGTTTATAGGATTCTAAAGACTATAGCCTTTTACATTATCACCATAACCAACAAAGATGCATTTCTATGCTTTTAAATTCAACACAAATTATTTTCATAGGGAAGTGAACAAAAGCCTCATAGAAAAATACCCTTAATTATGAAAAAAATGTTTCTTACCTATCTGCACTTCATATAGAATCCTTTCTACAAATGTCAAATAAGGTGATCAATTTACCAAGCTATAAAAAATACTCACTATTGGAACCAATTCAAAAACTCACACAATCCATGATCTATATGAGTGAAGCATTCCACAATAGATAATACACTATTACAATAAATAAAGAAAAATAAACACACAAATGTGTTAAATATAATATATTTCATGTGTAACATTATAATACAAATAGGCACATTCTCAAATGTGAGCATGATAGGAGTATTTATTATAAATACTCAAGAGGAGTCTTATCATAGGACAACTAGGTGAGTCACCAAGTGAGTCACTATGAAAGAGACCAAGTAAACATAAATTGCTAAATATAGAAGATGTTTTCTATGAACATGACACATGTGGGTGTAGAAAAGATGCTCCTCACAATATGACATATGTTCAATTCAACACCTAAGTAACCTTATCTTATGCATAATAAAAATAGGATAATAAAATAGATACATAATAATATTTTACACTCCAACACCCTCATAAGCATAGATTGTATGTGTAGTGATAATGATGATGATGGGTCCCAAAAACTAGGTTTGATGAGGTACATATGTACAATTAAATCTATCATAAATGGACAAAAGGAGAAAAAAAAGGAAATAAATCTCCTCCCAAAAAGAGAGAAAATGAGAAGGACAAATAAACATCCTCAAAATTTATCCATGAAAGGTGGAAACATAAAGATGAAATTTTGAAGCATATAGAAGTTGTAAACTCTATCAAAGAAGATTTTTTATTTTTTTTGGAATCAGTGGACCCTCCAATAAATGTAGATGAATATAAGATAAGAAAAAACCATTGCATGAGTGTTCTTAAGTACACTAATCAACTATAGATACATGGATGGGACAATGATCAAAGAAACACAAAAAAACTACATGAGTGACATCAAGTACACTACTAAATGTGCATGGTACTCTACATGAGCAAAAAAGTCTCATGCATATTGATCAATTGAATAAGGTATGTGGTTATCTTCTTTACTCCTTTAAATCTAAGGAATCATTAGCATAACTATGTGATGATACCCCCATAATGCTAACAAGGGAGAAGTATATATAGTTCCACTAAAAATGTGTCACAATGTAGCGCAAAGGAATAAAAAGCAACATCATGTCCAACATGATGTACAAACAACTAAAAAGAGTGTGCAAGAATAAAACACACATGCATGAGGCTATCATGTTCATTTATTTGTGTTTATGGGGGTACACCCATCAAACAAAGTTGTGATGGAAAATAATAAGGCACACACATAACCTGCAAGGATATTTATAAAATAGTACAAGTACATGAAAGGAACATTATGATGTTAAACATGCCTCGGGTGATGGCCTTATTATTTTGTTTCTCCTATTGGTGCTGAGCAGGTTAAGGGGAGTGATGTGAAGGCGGAGCAACTTGAAATTCTGGCTGACTTGGCGGATATGCCTGATAAGCATCATGTGAAAGTGGAGGTTATTGAAGTGTAGGATTCCCCTGTTGAGGAGGATTTGGAGGGTAGAGAGGGGGCTCTAGAGGAACCTGTTGAGAATGTTGGTTCTTAAGCTGGGCCACCAGTCAATTGGGAAGAAATTAACATGGACTTATTCTGTAGAATGGAGGAGGATGGAACTCACAATTTTCTCTTGCTTGTAAAGTGGATTTTCTCAGAAGTGAAGGAGCTCAACGTCCAGCTTAAGAACTAGAAAGACGTTTGTGTTGCGTTAGTGTATGTTAGCCAAAAGGAATGGTTGATTAAAGGTAAGGTTAAGACTATGAATAATATTCTTGATAGACTTGCTGTTGATGTTGATAGGCTTAGTAAAAGTCATGAGGATAGGATAACATCCCTAGAAATGGCTGTCCAAAAGATTATTGAGGAGAGGCTTGTGAATATGGAGGAAAGAATTAGCAAGATTAGTGATGATTTGCAGACTGTTGTTAGTATTAGTAACAAGTCCTTGAAATCTAGTGCTAAAGATCTCTCTATTTTAGGCTGGTCCGTGCTTGAGAATGAGGAGTGAGACCAAGAAAAGGGTTTCCATTTCATTTGAGGATCTGAAGGATGTGGTCAAGATGCACAAGGGGGTCATTGCAGAAAATATGGCCTCGACCAATGTTCTTGATAAAATGCTTTAGTTTTGTTGTTGTTTAGCCTTGTTGCTAATGTTTTGTTGTAGGGTTGCTGATGGGTTCTCTAGTTTTATCTTTAGTCAGCTTTTTTTTTTGTGGGTTGTGGGTCTTAACGCTTTAGTCTTTTTAGCAGCTTCTGTCCATTGTAAAGGGTTTCAGGGTCCCTTCAAAACCTGCTTTTCCTAATCAAAAATATTATGATGTGCAAGAATACCCAAAACACAAAGTACAAATGTGGCACTTTATTTCAGTGCATTTATATTTGAAAATATATGCTATGGATTCTTGCAATGTCCAAAAATGATCACATGCTAAAAATACAATTCTATTGGACAAAGTGAGAGGAAACTAATGGAACTAATTTAAAGTACATGAAAAATACATACTTTAAAAATAATAAACCCAAAAAGGAGTCCATATGCAAAATATATGGTTTGTCAAAGTTCCCAAGATGAGAACCTCATACTAATATGTTTGATCAAATTAATTTTTAGAAATAACTAGAAGTCCAAACTAAAATTTATCTACACCATTGCAAAGAGCATGAAATTCTACCCATTTTTTAAAAAGTGCTGAAAAAATATCTTTGTATGAGGGTATTAGTGGTCTCTAAAGTTTTCGTCTTAAAATAAAAAAATCATTGGAAAGGGGTTCGTTCCCCTACTAGCAGCCTAGTGGTTGCTAGGTGGCTCATCCAATAGAGGTGGTAGATGGGCAAAGCTAGGGTGGAGGTGGGGCAATGTTTTTTATTTTTATTATTATTTTTTTTGTTTTAAAAAAATATTTAAAAAATTATATTTGTTTTGTGGGGGTTAACTCCCCACACAACTCCCAAAGGGGTTGTGGGGATGGTACCTCCCCACCCTCTCCATACCCCTATTAAAAGAGGTGGTAGAGCATGTCGGGATCCACCCTTGTCATGTCAAGGTACTACAAGGTACCCCACCTCCAATCTTAATTTAAAAATAGCTTTTTTCTAGTGTTTGGTTGCACTATACAAATGTCTATTTTTTATGGAGGGTTTTATATCAAACCTATATAATCATTTAGCTACCTGATATGAGAGCATGCACCTTTAGTTAGAAACTTATTTAGCTGAGAGCCAAGGATTAAGGGGTATCCATTCTATCAAATTTTCCTAGGGAAATGATATTGGCTTCATCCCTTATGATATTGAGGCCTTAGACTCAATAAGACTTGATCCCTATTGGGATCATTTAGATTCTTTCAACTTCACCAACAAAGCAAGGAACCATTGACAAATTTCCTTATTTATTTATTTTTTACTTTTCAAAATAAAAATAAATAAAGAAGTATTAATTTTTTTATTTAATTTCTACACAATGCAATACATGGCCATATGGTCATACAACCTAATTTTTTCCTTTGCTACACCTACTTTGATTTTGATGGTTTGAAAGTTAATTTAGGGGGTTTTGGCCACTTGAATGCACTAAAGCTATTTGTTGGGCCTCAAAGTGCTCTAAAAAAATTATTTTCCTATAGTGAAATGTAAACCCTTAAATAAGAAAATTGAAAATAATTGTAAAAAGGAAAATTAGCAAATAAAAGGTGCTTCTTGGGGTTTTTGGATGTCACAAATATAATAGAAGCACCAAAATAATGTTAGGATGCCTTGAAGATGTTGTTTTCCAATACAAGCCTCTTGAAATATTTGTTCTTCTTATTTGAACCTAAATGAGATCCTTCTTATCCTATGGATCTAATACCATGTTGGAGTCACCTCAAAGATTCACAAAATTTATGATCTAGATGAGTGAAGCAAGCTGCAATATAGAATGCATTATTTCAATAAATAAAGAACAATAAACAAAAATATGTGAAATAAGAATAAAACATTCCACATGAAACATTACAATGCAAATAGGCTCATTCTCAAATGTGATCATGAGAGGAGTATTTATGAGAAATACTGAAGATGAGTCCTATAACATGAAAAATAGGCGAGTCACGAAATGAGTCACTATGAAGGAGATCAAGTAAAATATATCTTTCTAAATATAGAAGATGCTTTCTATGAACATGAAAAATGTGGGTGAGAGAAGATGCTCCTCACAATTTGACATATGTTTAAGTCAACACCTAAGTGAGCTTATCTTACACATAATAAACCTAGGATAATAAAATAAATATGCAATAATATTATGAAATCTAACACTATGCAATAATATTATGAAATCTAACACTCAAAACCTCTACTCAAAATTACCAATCCAACTACATACCATTCATGATACTTCTAGCTCTTTCCATTAAGGTTTAATTCATCTTCTCCACACACTCGTGTTGTATTAAGGTGTATATGAGTTGTATTCTATCAAACAATACCTATGTGTCTATATAAATCATCAAATTCCCTAGAGAAATATTAGCCATTGTTGTCAAATCTACACACTTATTTCTTTATTCAATTGATTCTCTAAAAGTACTTTAAAATCCTTTTATTTAGAGAAAAATTCAAATTTAAAATGCAAAAAATAATTCCATGTGTATCAAGGGCATTCATCAATGAATGCAACATAATAATGAGATTTACCCATCTAAATTAACGCCCATTATATCAAACATATTTGAGTGAATAAGTTCTAATTATATCAAACATGTTTGAGTAAAAGGATAAAAGAGTTTTATTTACTCAAACTCCATCATCCTCTCCAAATACACAATGCTCAAAAAAATCAAAATTCTCATCAAATCAAACAAAAAAAGCATCAACCATATTTTTATTAATAAAGATATAAAAAAAAAAGAAGGGCACAGCATTCCCTCATCTTCAGAGAAGCATTGTACTCCATGTTGATCAATTGTGGATGTTTCTTCACAAAATATTCATCTTACTGTGTGGCATTTTCAACTAGTAAATTCTTCCATTGAATAAGATTATCTGTGACTGATTGAGGTCTCAAATTTGGATCCGAAATGATTATATCTTCTTTATCAAGCTCTCCTAACATTGTCTAGGATAAAACTTCATGTTAATTAGCCTTCACCAAGCTATAGACATGAAAGACAGGATGCCGCTTTATTGACTTAGGTAGCTCCAACTTGTAGGTTGTATTGCTACTCCTCTATAAACCCTTATAAGGCCCATATAAATTGGGTTCCCACTTGGAATCCAATTTCTAATGTTTCAAGGAAGACTTATATGATGTTTGATGGTACCAAATATAGATGTTAGATAATATCACCTTATTGTATGAATGAAAGGGATAAATGATGGATGGTGGTGGGTTCTTTGGTAATTAAAGGGCTTGGCATTGATCACTCTCGGGAAACCATATTTTTGGCATATCCTAGGCTAAAATATTATTTCTTGTAAACTATATGATTAGGAATCTTTGGTTGCACTTCCAATTATAACAATTGAGCCACACTTCTATCCACATGTTGTTTTGGAAGTTTTACATGTGGTGCAAACTTACCATATGTGGAAGCTTTACATGCAATCCTCTTAGCTCAAATTTTATACCCTCTAAATAGAAACATGTGAATAGTTCCTAGATATTCATCTTTATTTTTCCCAAAGTAGTGAGCCATTGGACACCCAAAACAATGTTTGTTCTGACTATGGGTATGGAAAATATAGGAAAATATATTATGTAGTCTCCCATAGTGAGCCTAATAGCATGGTATTTTCTTGAACAATTAACTATACCCCCATTTTTAATCATAACTTGGAATTCTAGGGTTGGGTAGATAAATCAATTTAATTATTTTACCAATTATTCTTGATGAAGTTATGTGTAATCCTTGAGTCAATCAATACAATTACCTATTGTTGTTTCAAGAAACCCCTTACCTTGAGAGTGTGTGAGTTACTATCACCTAATAGTGTATGAAAAGTGTGTGATCGAAAAAATGTGTGTATTAAAATGAGATAAATACTATTCAAGAACACCAATGAAACTTTAAATCAAAGGAAAACTGATTAAACAAAGTAAAGCAAACTCTCAATGCAGCAGCTCCTCTGAAGACGTTCCATTGTCCTCTATCTCCAGTATTTTTGCTAAAGCTCTCCGATTTGTATGCTAAGCTCCACAAAATGACTACTAAAGAACGAGATTTAAAAATAAATGCATACTATACTAAGAATGCAAGATTTTTGAAGGTTGATAATGGAGGAATGTTGGTTGTTCACTTCAGCAGCATAACGATATGGTAAAGGTTTGAAGGAAAATGATGGATGAAAGATAGAATATTTTGATAGCATAAGGATGTATGAAGATTCGATCTAAATGGCTTGTGAAAGGTTAGATTTATAGATTTTCGAAGGAAAAAGCTTAGTTGGCAATGATCAACGGTTGAGATTCAGTCTGGTAAGATGAACGGTATAGGATTTTCGAAAGTCGAGTGAGAGAAGTAGAAGGTTTCCTCTTTTTCATTTTTTTTCCATTTAGAACTAAAGGAAGGTTTCCGTTTTGAAGGATGAGTTAAAATGAATTTTCATAATTAAATAAATAAACTTACTTAATTATATGAGAAGATGAATTTAGAAATTTGCGTAATTAAATAAGCAATATTTAATTATATGAGAGAGATAGATTTAGAAAGCCTTAAATTAAATATTTAAAATATTTAATTTAACTATGAGATGAAGAGGAGGAATATTCCATTTTGAATATAAATATTCAAACTTAGAATAATATGATAATTAAAATAAATAATCATAATTATTTAATTTAATTAAGAGGAATGTGGAGATGATACTTAATTAAATAACGGTATTTATTTAATTAAGATAGAAGAATTATAAGAATGAACAATATAAATAAATAATTAAATTTATTTATATGTAGATGACTTTAGGAGATTAATTAAATACTTGTATTTAATTAATTACCAGACTTATTATAATGTGACCATTTTTAGGTGCATTCAAAAGGTATATATTTAGTGGACATATTTTGAGTCTTCTACCACCACTACATCCTCTTCATCTATTTCTTCCTCATACGCACCCTTAATGTAGAATAGTTTTTAGCACATTTGTGTCCTTTATTGTATTTTCTATCACGATTAAAATATAACCCCCTTTTCCCTTTCTCTTCAACTTATTGAGGTGTCATCTCCTTAGGTTGAGGAAAGGATGATGTAGGGCCCTCCAATATGCCTTGTTAAGGAATTTTGACCTCTATTAGCCAATTTTTTTTTTTATCTACTTTTCCATAATCATTGCTTTGGATGTAGAACTTGGACAATAATATGTATACCTCATATTTGATGCTTCCTTAAACCTCCATGGAATAATTCCTTCATATTTTCCTCTATGATATTATCCACTCTTAAAGAAAAAGTTTGAATTGATGAATATAATCATTGATCATACCTATTTTCCTTAAATTGGTAAGTTGGCTAAAGTGGCTATCCATAATATTATCTCCATAATTTATAGTGAGTTCCTCTTGAAAAATAGACCATGTAACAACACATCCCTTCTTTTTATTTTCTTCACATAGCCAATGATACCAAATGAATTGGTCAAGTTCCAAGTATAAGGAATCCATTACTACCTTTTGTTGACAAGTTATATGACGGATTTTAAATAATTGTTCCATTTGGCAAAGCCAATTGGTAAGATAATTTCCATCAGACTATACACCCATCTTTGTGTGAAGTGTCGAGCCATAGATCTTTATACATCTTCAAGTCTCAATCAAACCCAAAGGAACCCTCTTCCCTTAGATACCTATCTTCCTCTTAATCCAAGTTGTGATCAAGATATATTTCAAATCTCCAAGACATTGGCCATGAACAAATTCCTCCATTATCTTCTCAATATCAATTTCTTAGCTCCCAACCATTGCACCTAATCTATTATAACTAATAATATTTCATCTTGCATCTTGTTGGTTTCTTTTTTAATTTGTTCATTTATAGATTCATTATATTTATGAACAATCTCCTTAATTTCCACATCCTCATTGTGTGAAGAGTTTCCAAGTGTGACAAATTTGTTTTTTCCTCTTGTTGCAAGACCTACTATGATGGAAAAAAATAATTTTGCAATAACTCACACAAAAAAATTCCAACTAATCTACAAAAATTACTGACTTACCAAGGCCTATATGTCACTTCCCAAAATAAATCTTTAATAAATGTGTTGATTTGTAGCCTTTGAGGAGAAGATTTTGGTGAAACCATAATTTCTCAATAAATTCTCGCTAAATCTAATCCAAATACCTTCAAATGAGGATTTTAGATATATCATTTTTCCTTGTTCAACCTCTGAAATCAAGAAAAAAAAATTCACCAAATTTCAACCATGAGGAAAATAGTAGAAATCCTAATTTTGCAATAACTCCTTAAATTTTGCTCCACTTTCTCAAATTTGATTGTAGCATATTCAATATGTCCTTGAAACCATCCAAAATAAAATATTCACAAAATGAGAGAGTTGCTTCCCAAAACACCTCTAGAAAAAAAATCACCTTATTTCTTTCCTTCAATGCCAAGATCATGCTATGCTACCACTTGTAATGAAATAACTTGCACAAGAGAAGAATATAATCTAAAATATGTTGAATGTACCTGATAATATCTAAGAATAATAAGCCACTTTTAGGGGAGAAACCTCCAATTATCTCCAATGAGAACATAATCATATTATGGTGAACAAATAAGACTCACTACCTCCTATATATACCCTACTTATGCATAGGATATCACCCAAACTAACTTACATAACCATATATAAACCTTAGACTAACCTAAATAACTAAATAAAAATATAATAATAATAATATGAATTAATTAAGAGTTAAGGTAGCCACAAGTTTTACTCATATAACCCTATACAAACTATAAGAATAAGGGCATAGACAAGGACATATCATTAGTCTAGCCCCTTCCAATGTACACACTGTTTATGTAAAAACCTCATCCATATTTTTGGCAGTCTTCTAAACTGCATATATTTTTTTAAAATAATTTCCTATTTTCCATTGAATGAGGAAGGTTGTAAGATCTATTACAATCGCTGAAGAAGAGGAATGAAAAAATGAATAAAGCACTTTAAACTCCATATGAGGATAACATCCTTAGAGGGTGTGGCATTTGAGAATAATGGGCATCCAATTAAATAACATTACAAGGACAATACCCTTAGAGGAAGTGGCATTTTAGGAAATAACATGCCTTATTGGCCTCCTTGGAGGTTATTGAGTGGGTTCTAGAGGAGTCGTGAGCCACTTGATTGATTTTATTATAAAATGCGTAAACATGTATCATATTCACTAAGTAGGTGCCCTTCCAAAACCGATTTCCATTATTGATCATGGGCTACTGGACCCTATTGGCCCATAGTGACCACCTTATGATTGGCAACATTAGTACATTCTTCTTTATTCTTTACTTGAGGCATGCCATTATGTGGTTTGAGTTTCCATTTGTCTTGTGGTGAAATAAATATTATTTTAGGCTCAAAAGATTGACACCAAAAATGAGTATCTTGCAAGCTATACAAAACCCTTTGGACATGGTGCATGCCACCAATTTGTATATCAATGATAATTTGGAGGTCTCAAGCAAGGTCTATTTCCATGCAAACCCATTGTTGAGAATGAGTCAAGAAAGCTTTATCCCCTTCAACACATAACACCCTCCCAAGAGAGGTGGCAATGTGGTATAGGAATAGCTTGCAAGTAGGGGAAGACTAGGAAACTCAAGCAAACGTAGTATGTTATGGGCTTGTTGGTTAGACACAATGAAATCCCTATTGCAAAGAAAAAGCAAGTAGAGAACTACAAACATAACAAGTGCCATGCCTAAGAATAAAATCTGCATGGTTCACTTCCATGAAATGAAAGAGAGAAACCCATGGTTAAGTTCTAGACTATACTAGCTCAACCTCATGAGAGACCCAGTTGTAATTTACCTAGCTCTTGAGCACACTTCAAGAAGAGATTCTTCCTACAAAATGCCTTATAAAATGCAAATAGTTCTAATCACTTACATGCATTATCAAAATTATAGACAAAAAACGGTATCTTTGAAAAACTCTTACCACAATAAAAAAAAAAAACTCTCAAAACAAACTTAAAACAATCATTCGAAGTTACATTCATGATCGGTAAGGGCCATTATGCTTCACTCCAACACCAATCACTTCACCATTTAACAGCTTAAACTAGGGTTGTTTAGGAAAGCAACATGTATCCTGTAAACTCAAGGTTGTTGAAAGTGATTCCATGTCTCGGTTGGAACTCAATCAATCATTTTTGATTGAGAGGCGACCTCCAACAATGGGAAACAGTCCTCCACGACATTACAAGAAGTGGGTAATTTGTTTGGAATCTGCACTCAATCTCAAATTCATGGATAGAGATGATACAGACAAAGTAGCTACCTTTCTGTGACGTGCCAAGAGGTGAGTACATAGTGATAGAATATTTACAATAATATGCCACACGGTTCAAATGAGTACAGGATCCAAACCTCCTATCTAATTTGTTTTTTTCCCCAGTCAAGTCAGAGGAGATGAGCTCAATTAGGCAACCTGTCACTCCCCACCTCTCAGCTCTCATGTCGGCTACTTCACTTTAGACGGTCAAGAATGATAACTGATAGCTAGCTGTCCATGTACTGCTTAAGGAAAAGACAGCCTTTGTTCTTGGATTTATGATACTTTTGGGTATTTTGTCTTTAACATGATGTAGGTGGTGGACTTTAAGAATGATAATACATTTCAGGAGATAATGGCGGAGCATATTTGTCAATATACAAATGGTATGTAAATCCAAAAGCTTGGTAAGGGATGTTGTTTAAGTGTTTACACTGAAAACAGCTTATTTAGACGTTCTTGTTTCAAAGACTTGGGGCCTTGGGGGGACGTCCCTCCACCAGCCCACCACCATTGCCACCATCCCACCACCAATGTCGTCATCTCCAAGATGCTGCTAGGACTTTGAAGAGGACGTTGGGGTGTCCTCAAGATGTCTAGGAGACTCCTAGTTGTGTCTGAGATGTAAAATTCTCGTACTTATACACCTTTTTATAACTATTTTTTCAAGTACTATATGTATTTCAGCACCTTGTCGTCACCCCGCCACTGTCCCCTCGTTGTCCCCCCACCATCCCCAAACTTAGGCCCTTGGTCCCCCTATCCTTGAAACCTGTCCCCACGTCCATGCGTCCCTCGTGAGGAAACTCCATGGAACTATGGATTTAAGTCTAGAGAAAAACATAGATAGCAGAAGAGAATATAGCAAAAGGTTATAAATTATTGGATCTAGATTTTGAACATTGTGTTTTGGTATAATGAGCATATGATTGTGCTTCATTTGTGTGGTCTCATATAAATAGTCACGATTTTATCTAGGTTGTGTGTTGGTATCTAGTATAGTCGTAGTTGTGTTCAAGTCATGTATTGGAATCTTATTCCATGTAGTTGCATCCTCTATAACTCTTGGTCAAACTTGTATATGTAGATGTTAATTAAGAAGGTATGGATTTGATTGTTGCAAATGACTATTACGTAAAATTAGAAATTGTATCTAGGATTACTAAACTAAGATGGTCATACTCCTACTAACATTTGAAACTATCTAATGATATCATTCACATATATGACTATAAAATTGATCTCCACGAGCGCATAATTGAACCATGTGCCTAGATTTGAACTTGTACATGTATTTAAACCTAATTCTTTTTACCATTTGGAATATGTTTGCCTCAATGTCTTCAAATTGTATCTACAAAGGGGTGGTGTTAATATACACTATTTAGGAGCTTTCTACGCTAAAAGTGTTATCCTTTGGTTAATTCTTTGTTATCAGGTCAACAATTTGGAAAGTGTTAAAATAAAACAAGCAAACATGCACTTATTCTTAGAATTTTAATGCATGTTAAATTCAATGTTGATGTTCTAGTACAAACTTGTTCTTCTAAGCTACAAAAATATTTAGACGTCTCTTTAATTATTGCAAATGAATGGTGTCTATATAAACCGTTTAGGAGATTTCTAGGCTAGGATTGATATCCTTTGGTCAAACCCCTATCATTGAGTCAACAATCTTGGAAATATTTTGAAGATAACTAGAAAACGTGTTGTGATGCTTAATATATTGATGCAAGATGATTGCGCAATATTGATTCTTTGATGCAAATTATTCTTCTAGCTTTTGGGGATATTTATATGTGTCTTCAATGATTATGAGAGAATTGGGGTTTATTCTTAAATAAAAAACCCTAGCACACAAGTTAATAAATAACATGCTCAAGTTGGATCATTACAACTAGTTGGAGGAAGTTGGTAAGGGCCTAAAATTTAATTTGAATTTTGAAAGTTTTGAGGTCATTTTTACACTTGCAAAAATGAATTGGTTTGCTTTCATTTTTAGGGATTTTACTATATATAAATGGAATTAGGTAGGGGTTAAGTTATTTGACAATTTTCACAAACAATAGTCAACTTGTACACTAGTCATCTTCATTGGGGATGATCTAATCAAAATGGGCCCAAAATGAATGTGAAAATGTGGGATACAAATTTTGCAATTAAATTTCACCCCAATTTGAAATTGCATGTGAACTATTATGAGGATGCATGTCAAATTAAAACAACTATCTTGAAAATAAATATTCAAACACTCAAAAAGGGTTTTTGATAAGGATATCAATTTTGTATGTTCCTCACAATAAGTGACCCATATTGAAACATGCAAAGAAAAAAAAAAAAATCACTGAGTAACATTTGTAAAGAAGTCAAATATAGGCATTAAATACAACTTTCTTGAAATGCCACAAAGTGAAGGTAAAAACTGAAAAGGATTAAGATAGTTCACCTAATATGAAAATAAGGATTTGTCTAAAAATAAAAAATGTGATTTCATCTAAAAATGGAAGGATCATGAGGTAGTCATTACAACCATACTTATCAAAGAGCCATACATTAGTGACATTATATTATCCCTATAATGAGTTATATACAAGGGATTCAAGGAACTAGAAGGAAGGAAATTTTTTGTAATTGTGTAAAATTAAAATGAGCATATAGGAATAATAAAATACATGATTATCTAAGACATATAGTAATATGTGATCATGAAAGGGTATGTATAAAAAGAAGCAAGATGCCCCTAAATATTTCAAGCCCAATGAGGGTAAATAAAAATTTCTATAATTAAGCATAGACAGATGTAAGATAGATCATGGAAAACATGTTTAAGGGAGGAATAGATGCCCCTAATGTTCCCTCAATGCTATGGACAATAGTCCAACAATAATAGAAATTGTTTATAAAAGAAACATGTAAGCAACTAAATGTAAGATACCATCATGATAAGAATTGATAAAGTGTAGCTATCATAAACATGTGATCATAAGATGCAAACATAGTAATAATAAGCATGTTCAACATAAGACCATAATCTATGCAAGCATGTTAACCATAAGTGGACATGTAAACTATGATAAACATTTAACGCAATAGCGATTGTATGGAAATTAAGCATAAGAATTATAAGGTTTGGCTTCGAGACCTATACTAGCATGGTGAAGCTCCAAGGTGGTGGCCTTGTATGCATGACTTCAAAACATGGTTGGGTGGTGCCCATAGATACAAAGAAAATTAGAAGTATGTCTAATGGATCTATTCCACCAAGCAATCTAACTAGTTGTCTAGGAAGACCTAGTTTCTAAGTTTCACACTTGTCTAATGTAGGCCAACAAAGGTTAATGAGTTATTGAAGGAGTATTGATTTTTTTTAAGACTTTCCACCCTTAGGCACACCCACTTTCTATTAAATTTTGAACCTAATGGAATTATGGTCGAACAAAGTGACCTATATCAAAGGATCAATTGGAAGTAAAAATATAGTTGGAAAAAGAGAAAAAAGATAGAAGCAAAAATCATAGCACAATCTAGGTGTTTAAATACTCTATCTGGCCAACCCCAAGAATTATTCCATATATACCAAAGGGAATAATTGTGGAAATGACCCGTATTGGGATAAAAAAGACCTAATTTACTATGCATGTAATACCACACCTCCCTCTCTCCAACTATCTAGTATAAAGGAAAAGTACCATATTTATCATACACCATCTCGACCATATTAAAGTATCCACACATAACCCCAAGTTATAGTAGGCAATGAATTAGTGATCATAATAAGGATCTCTCAATAACATCATTGAAAACATAAATATTTATAATACCAAAACAATGATTTTTAACATTTAAGAGGATCTAGACCAGATGGTTTGTAACGTCCCACCAAGGAACCCAGAGAACAACACATAAAGTAACAAAATAACCGAACATTTTTTTAAAAAAGATATTCGTTTACAACAAGAGTACAAAAGAAACATAAACACATACGTTCTTAGGGTTCCGTGATAATGCTACTTAAACATTCACAAGAAGGAACTTCACATCATTAAATCAAAGACATTAAACATAAGGATAAATCATATCAATAATGAATCCAATTACATAATCATAATGTAGTCAAGTTACATATTTAGGCTGCATCAAGTGAGAATATGTCAAATCTCGTAACAACATAATAACATTACAATAAGTTCTCACATACACGTCAAGAGTGTATACAATATAGATGAAGATCATAACACATCTGTCAACTTTGTTCATGAGCACGCTCAATGTACAACTTCACAAACAATGTAAAATCAAGAACCTATCTCAAGTACAATATTATCCAAGCACAACAACACCTGCAAGGGAACCCAACGTTCCTCCCAACCATGTGGTACCTGAAGGTCCACCCCCTGTGCTAGGAGATAATATCAGTTCCACAAAGATAAAAAAACATGAAGGAAAAACATTAACAACACATGGCTTGATGTACACATTACGACATAATGATAATAAACCACATAATTACAAAAAGAGCTCCTAGAGGAAACAACATAATAAAGGGTAACTCTGCACAAGAGACCACATAACATGCATTAGGAAAAGAGTGTCATCACATAGTTTATTATAGGTTACCCTGGTGAATCTTCTTAGACTACCGGCCCTTATACTGAGTTACCCTGGAAATCTCTACTGATTCTCAGCCCCTAAATAAACTCATGTGGAATTGAACTACCTTTCAAGAAGACAAAGTAGACGATCATGCCAGTCTAGGCCATCTCAACCTACCCTTAATCAATACAAGCATTAAGGTATTAGGCGAGGCATTCAAATTATCTGAATTATTTAGTGAATACTACCCAACCCCCTAGTACATTTAATTAGGTTTTCCTTGAATTATAAACTCCTGATAGGTTACCTTGGTTATCTCTTAGGGTTCTGGCCCCTATCGAAAGACACTCTTCCCAATAACATAACTCATTATCAATTACAAGGGATAACCATCATGCACATTAAACAAATCCATGAATGAACACATCTCAATCATGACACAAACTATTTAACATTCAAAATACCACCAAGGTAACAAATAAACCATGCATGGTTAAATCCCAAATTAAAGCATTGCAATTGAGCATAAAAATACAAGCATAATAAGCTTTACAATACAAGTTTCCTTTCCTAGCCTCTGGAAGATTTAAAACTCACTAACACAGAGGTATACTCTTAAATCATTAACAAATAAATATAAACAAGCACATAAATATATATATTTATATCATGCCAATTGAACCAAACAAGAAATACACTACTTATAAGTCCATCATTATATCATTAACATTCAAATGGCTAATTATATATATTCAAGCATATATAACTATGTGAATTGTTTTCAAACCTGCGCATGCCATTTTCTTCATTGTTTAAAAAGGAGACAAGATTTCAATTGGTAAACATCGACTGTTACATGCATCCTTTATGGAATTATTTCCTTGTTGGTTGGTTACTATTACTCTCCTAGATCGATACTCATTGTTTTAGATTGCCAGTTTCTATATAAATTCCTTCAAATTCTATATATATTTTGCACATCCAAATCGCGGGACTGGAAGAATTCATGCGTTTGGTTTATACAAACAATGGAATGAAAGAAGACATGCAATATACAGTTCACAAAATAATCATTGTGTTTACTGACTTAGATAAGGACCACATTAGTATATATAACCTTTGATTTAAAAAGAGTGTTGATTGAAGGGACGGTATAAGGCATTAAATACACTAATGAAACTTCCATCCATGAGGTGTCACTTAAAATTTTAGTGTGAACAGATAAACATGTATCTTAGAGACTAACAGTTACTAACCTTAACCAGACTCATCACTAGAGACTTCGAACAATAATCATGCAAATTGGAGGAGTAACAAATTAAACATATAGGAACAGATCCTTTAAGAAAGTGAGAATAAACAGGGGCGTTACCTTTTATAATAAAAGCTTCCTACGAAACGGAGGTCTAAAATGTCTCAAAAAGTAAGGCCACGACTTAGCGAGAGTAATTACTTGGCAGAAACAATGCAATAAACAAAGGAAATACCATTCTAAGAATTTATTACTTGGTAGAAATGATGTAATGAACTCAGAATATGGATACAATGTCTGAAGGAGGCCAATAAGCTAACTAAGATTTAATTTTGATCAACATGATTTCATCAAGTATGAACTAGAAGGCAGCAAATAGTCTAAATAATCTAAGGCTTAAGAGCAAACTAAGGAAAAATTACGATCTAATAATTAGAGAATGACTAAAGATATTAGCGTTGGCAACACCAAATAGAACTTCATAGGCAAATAAACGAGGAAATGGTGAAAACAATAGCCACACACAAAACTTGCATAGCAATAGAATAAGGAAACGACAAGAATACATGTCATGTGACATTAGATTAGAGGATGGGTATCCCCATAAAAAAAAAATCGCTTCTATTTCATGTTGCCACAATTAAGTGTGTTCCAAGCCAACAAGACAAAGGGAATTCTTAACATAAGGATGACTCTAAATGTTCCAAATGCCAGCTTAAAGCAACTACATGTCAATTTTTAACTTAAGATAATTCTCTTCTAATTTCAGGGTTTTAAAGCATGTCAACCATGAAGTGCAAATGATAAAATCCCACGGCGACCTGAAGCAACAAAAAAGGTGAAGACTAACAAATTCAAAGAGATGCAAACATAATAACTAACTCTGAGATTCAGTTTTAGAAACATGGAATATTACGAGTGTAGAATAGGGTTCATTACTCACTTCAGTCCTCTTCTATTCAAAGAGCCTCACGCAAACTTCCCTGGGCCGCCTATTTGGAACCATATGAGTTTGAATATGAAAGAAGCGAGATCCACGGAAGTTACTACGGACAAATTAGCGAGCTCGGCCATAGGACATCGATTAATAAAATGGGCGTCAAGCGTAGCGTGCTAACATCTCGTAAGGACCAGAGAACAAGTTTATCATAGAAAATTCCTAAATAACTACTTCTACTCCGATTGTTAAGAATCTACAGAATGCGATAAAGTAATAGAAAGTGATAGAAATGAAATAAAGTAAAGAGTAAATGATAAAAATAAGGAGAATAAAGGAAAGAAATACTTACAACCACGCGAGTGACGAAGCCTACACCAAACGAATGTCTTCAAGACCTGCAAGCGTGATATCTGGAGAGAAGAGAATGTTAGGAGCTGTATATAGGGGTTTACCTGATCAGAAACCCCATTTTGAATATTTCCACCTCCACGGACAACCAAGAAGATGAGAAAAAGAGTGTGATGAACAAAGCGTGTGGTGAAAGAAAAACCCGCTTAGGAGTAGAACCTGCACCACCAAATAAGCGCGTGATAAAATCAAACCATTTCGAGGAGAACCTATATCATAAAAGAGGTGATAAAAGAAAACCTTGCTCGAGGAGGAGAACACGTATCACCAAGTAAATGTGCAAATAGTAGGGGATATGGAATCCCAAGATGCTCACAAGCATGAAATGAAGGAGATGAAGTTGCAAGAGTGGAGCTTAGAGAGCTTGAGAGAGCTTGAAGTTGCTACAACAAGCTATTATGAAGTTGTGCAAGCAAAAGCTAAAGTGTAAAAGGCTAGAGAGAAACTAGAATTGGAAGAAGTCCCCAAATGAAGTGAAAAGAGGAATTTTAAAGAGGAGAAAAGCTTCGGGGTGATTATAGAAGAATCTCGAGCCCGTTTCCACCCGATAAGCTTAGTACGACAAGTGGAAAACATGCTCAAAAATGAATTAGTTTGGCGTTGACCGTGCAGGGCGCTAGTGTGAGGTGCGTAGATGTCCATAGCGGCGGCGCTGAATGTTTGGACATGTCATGCTACAAAACAACCGCGAACTAAGCGTCGGCGTGAGCGTCTATTAGACATCCTAGAAGGGGAAGGCTAGTGCAAGGGGGTTAAAATGTGCCTACTCAAGATGCTAAAGGAGTGGAAACTAAAGTAGGCCTTAAAGAATGCTTAATCAGTACAAGGGGTGCAATTTTATGCTTATACAATGAGCAATATTTCAAGAAAAAACAATTAATAATTGTAAAAACCAATTTTATTATAGCTAGGTTTTAATAGCTTTCTTTTCTCTAATTTTTTTCCTCAATTTTTTCAACACTAATCAACAACAATTTTATTTCTAATGTTTGTGCAAAAGATTCAACAAACGGATTCACTGCAAGAAGAATAGACACAATAACAACATTTAGAAGCTACTATTCAAGAAAATGCAAAACAAAGAAGAGAACCTGGATTATATTCTTGAATCCGATGTAGATTGAAGCAAGAACCAGAAAATCCACAATTCTTTATTTTCCCAAAAGCACAAATCCTTCAAATTCACTGTCTGCAAAACTTTTCAACCAAAACACAAAGAAGAAGCTTTTTTTTTCCCAAAACCATCATGAAATTTTTCTTTCCCAGCAACCCCAAAAATAAATTGTCGTGCACAACTTTTTGCATAACCAAAGCTTTTAATTCATTTTCAATTAACTCATAAACACATAACTTAACTATCTGTCTACATGCAAACAAGATTGATCAGACAATTATAATTACCCAATTACACAAGATGACACTTTCTGACTCCAAGTCAAGATTCCAAATATTTATTCATAATCTGTTGAAAACAAACCCTTTAATAATATCTACTTTTCACTTATATTTAAGTTTGCACATTAAAATTAATAAATATCTATTACTCGAAATTAACAATCACATTTAAATAAATATCCTATTTGCTAATTTAATTAATCAAACCTTTTAAAATAACAATCAAATTTTAATTATTAAATTATCTAAACATAAATATTTTAATTTATCATTTCAACAAAATTAAACTAAATCAAATAACTTATTAATAAACCATTTAACTAATTAATGAATTTCCAATCAAGACGCAAACATGAACTACACAATAGACCCGAACGACAATACACATTTGACAGGTGACAACACAGATAATCGTCCTATAAGGAAATGATGGCCAAAGAAGGACTTGAAATTATCTCTAAAACAACATATTTCCATTGGGTCATGGCACACTCAAACCTGACAAAGCAGGTGGAGTCAATGCCCAATACCTACAAACTGCATCAAATGACACTGTCAAACATATTTGCGTAAACTGACAATCACACCGTGAAAGAGAGTCGCAGCATAGCAGGGTACTCATGAGTAAGTAATGCTAGACTGTCTCCTTCACCAATTCTAACATATAGTACTACATCATCATAAACACACTAATGCTCCGAAACAACATAAAACCATAACACACATAATGTTCATCATGAGATCTCCACACAAAGATAATCAGATGATCAATAATGTATCCAATGTATCATCATCAAAATAGAAAACCAACATACTATCAGTGTCATAACTAAAATAAAGTAGCATAGTAATAAAACAGCTAAAACAACTATCAACTGAACATAAACAAACTGAATCAAAGTGCAACAACTGGAGCGACACTACATGGTTAGTGAGGTCAAATTTTTGGTCAACTACATACTAAAGCCACTTAGGAGAGAGAAATGTGACAAACCCTCCATGACCAACATCATGATTGCTATAAAAAGTAGAGTTGGCTAGCCAAATGACACATCAAGTAGTAGAAGAAAAAACCAAAAATATTGAACTCCTATAAATAAAGAACATTTAAAGATAAACACTTATGATGAACACCTCTCAATGTATATTTCCTGAGGTCTGTAATGTCCCCTTCTCAATCCTAAGCTATTTGGTGGTTGTTAGCCTATTTTTGAAATCTCATAGGCTAAATAGAGCAGTTAAGCGGATTCCAAGATCCTTGGAGGATTCGTGTCAGCATGATTCAAAAGAGTATATAATTATTGCTAATGAGATTTTGTGGGTTTTTCTGGGCCTTGCTCAACAATATTGTTGTTTTTAGCAACTTACTATTTTTAGTAAGTTTTAGCGTGATTCAGTCTAAGCCAGTTTGGAGATTTGACTCACTTACTATTTTAAGAAATTTGATATTTTTAACTTAAGTCTTATTTTTAGCACTTGGTCCTAGTAGCAGTACAATGTAGGGTTTCTAGTTTTAGTAGTGATGAGTTTAGATGCTTTTTTGGAGTAATATTTATTCACCATCACTTAATTATTCTAAAAGGTAGATTTATGACTTAAGTAAAGTTTATTTGTGACCCCCTTGTGCTTAATGCCTAGGAGATGGTCACATAAGTTATTTTAAAAAAATAACTTTCATTTCCTAAGGTGGACGCCTAGATGAGGGATTGAAAGAAAATAAAATTAATGTAAATATTCATCTTGGAGATGGGGCGTCCCTTTTTTGGAGGGAAAAGGAGTTTGAATTTGAGGCCCTAATTTCATATAAGCTCACCTTGTGATCTCATTTTGGTTATGTTGAATGAAGATAACAAAGTGCTGTCAAATTGAGGATTGAATCCTTCAAGGGAATTGAAGATGAAAACCTTCAAATTTTCTCTAGTTTCGAAGTTGAGAGATACTCCCTAGCTAGACATTGGAGTGGGTTCACTACAAGACTCACCATTGAGCATTTGGTGAAGATTTCATTTTGTTCCCATGATGATTTTCTTTGATGTTTTCTAGTATATGCATATTTTAGTGTGGTTACTAATTTTCTAAGTTTTTGGAGTGATTTGGAGTGGAATTTCTGAGTTTAATGCTTGTTGGTCATACCATTTCATACCTAAATCATACCATCATTTTTTCTTGTGCTGGTTGGAGGATTGTAAACCGTTTGGTGGGTATTGCTTCATTTTTTTTGCAGACTTAGGTTCCCCCTTTTGCAAATTAGTAGAATTTTTAGTGGAGATTTAGATTTTTAAGAGTTGGCCACCCCTCCTAGTTGGTCGTACAGTTTTGGGTTGGTGGTGTTTGGCTTTGCGTTGACTTCTGCCCCTTTATCCTAGCAATTTCAGACCTCTTTGGTGGCTCCACGACTTTCCCATGACCATACAAATAGTTTGTAGGAATTCTATGGTGTTTGGGTGATATTTTGGGATGGTGTGCCATTGTGGTAGCTTGTTTTGATGGTTTCAAACTTGTAAATTTCATATTAAACCACTACAAAAAAGTTTTAGACCTGATATAAACCTTATGGGCTCATTGGATGAGGTATAATTGATCGTACATTGCTAAGGATATCTTATTTTTAATTTGGGTTTCATGTGTGTGTTGCTAACTTCATACTTTGTCATATTTGGTAGCCCTATAACAAAGTTGTAACTATTGATTATCAATTTTGTGTTGAGTTCCTATTGTAACACTAACTTAGTAGTACCATTTATTGAATTAGCTCTCTTTGGATTTGCTACTTACCCCACTGAATAAGTGGTTATGTTTCTAACCCCATTGAATAAGTGGAATCTTTCATTATCCACTATATACGTGGCTTTTTTGTATTGGCCCCACTACATAAGTTGCTCCTAATTTGCACTCAATGTTGAAAAGCGAAAGAGTTGTGATTTTTTTACTTTCAGTTTGTACCACTGAATAAGTGGAATTTTATTACTCAACCCATTGTACAAGTGGTTACTTTCCAGTATTGCAATGTAAACTTTGCCACTGTATTCTCTCACCTCACCCACATTGGGATATGCGTGATCAGAAAGTGGAAGGTAGTTTATTTCAATTGATTATCTTTGGTTATATTTCTAATGCTAACAAGTTGGAAAATTAAAAAAATTAGGGTGGCCATTGTAAGGTCAATGAGACCTCAAATATTCCAAGAGAAAAATTCATTGACTAGAATCAAGAGGCATATTATCACTATTTGACTCTTCAAGAGAAGGATTGAAATTTTACAAAGAATCTTCTATAAAAAAATTACCCCACTGTATGTTGAGAATTTACAATCTTTTTTTTAATGCAATGTATTCTCCCTCCTCCAACCAATTAGTTGATCTATTAGAATGTTGTAAACACTAAGGGGAAGGGGAAGAATGCATATTATCTTCTAGTTGAGAAGATAAGATGGATGCCAATTATGACGTTCGAGAGGATCTTGGCCTAGTAAAAGGCTCACCACTAGATGGAATAACTTCTTTCCCATTATCATAAAGGTTTGAAACCACCATTGGGAACTCTTTAGCAATTGGGTGGTCAAGATTTGGCCGAGTTTTTTCTTGAGGTCCACCAAAATTGGAATTCTTGTTTTTATGGTTTACTACCATATTCCATTCTTTTGTAGTTTTCAAAAGAGGAGCCTCAATAGGTTGGGAAGCTAATTTAACCCAAGGTGATCCCAGAATACTGGTTTACACTTTTTGGCCAAAATTGACATTGAAATGAATATTTTAAACATTTTCTTCACTTTCAGACACCTATAGCTGCTAAACCATGACGAATTTGAAGATGATGCAAACTAGTGATTTTCAAAATTTTATCTGTAGATTATAAATATTTTAGAAAAAAATTGGAATCAAATTGCATTTGTTTTTCCATCTCCTTTTAACAATGAACACCATTTTTCAGAGAGGTATGTGTACTTGCTAACACATAACTTTTTTTTTGTGAAGGATAAAATTCTTTTTTTTTTTTAATTTAGATTTGTAACTACAATATCTAGTGCATGTAATTAGTTTCATAGTGTTTTATTGAATATTTTTTTCTTAATTAAATTTTGAAGTCAAACCAGTTACAATTTAGACATAGGTTTATTTGCTAACACAACTTCTTTTGTATGTGTCAAAATTCTTTTTTTTTGTTGGATCAAGGACATCAATATCAAGTGCATAGATATTTTTCAATTTTTTTTTTGGTAATCTACTATTTTTCCACATATGCAAAACAAAGAGCTTGATTTTCAGTGAAAAATCTACATTCACAAGAAATAAAAAATAAATACAATAATCAAATTAAATATATTAAAATTATGCTTTTTGGAAAGATTATAATAAGGAATACATGCTTACAAAAAATAAATTTTAAATGAATTCATTTGATCCCACAAAAGATAAATCAAAAGTGGTTTTTTATCATCATTTTGATAGGTGTAAAGGAGACTCCATTATAGGTATGGTTTAAAACTAGTGGGATTTTATCCAAGGGGGTTTGATCTAAGGTGGTTTGATCAAACTCTCTTAAATTGGAATCCTTTAAATAGAACTTTTCAAGGCCTAAATCATTATATTTTCTAAAAATATGTGGTTTCAACAAAAATTATGATGTCCTAGAAAGTGTAAACCACCATTGTGGGATCACCCCCCAAGTAACAACCAAAATATAGTCCTTAATTTTATGCACAAAAAATGGCATAAAAAATAAGTATTGAGCAATTTAAGGTATAACATATGTTGGGTGTGGCAAAGATGAGCAATCAATATATCCACAAGTTCTTTTATATATTTGGAAAGATCAATTTCAACACACACATACACACACACACTTTTGTGGGAAAGATTGATAGAATCTATCAAGCTCAACACATATGAATTTCACAAGTGAAGCAACAATAGTGGCTAATAATTTCCAATAATGTAAAGGTAAATGAAGAAATTCACACCAAATTGGCACATAGAGCATCTTTTTATTTGAGAACGAAAAATTATGTCTCCATACCTAAAAGAATAATAGAGATACACAAAAATAGCATGGGCCATGTTTGAGGATAATGTCAACATGGCTAGCCTCAACAAAGAAAATAAGAAATAAACTTTTGGTAAGGTTCTAAACAACATTAATCCATACCCCATGCAGGGCCCAATACTTGAACTAACCCATTCACAAAGAATGCTTTCTTGGGAGTAGTCTCAACAAAAATGTCCTATCAAGGTAAATTTTTCTAACCATTTGCATGCATTATCAAATTCAAGGATGGGAAGAACCACATCCACTTGAGGGTAAGAAGATTACCTCATGGAAGACCTTTAGAATGAAATTATAGGGACACTTGTTTTGTGGTATCATTATCTATTAAAGCCACAATACCATCAACACCAGTATGACATACTAGGTTGAAATAGTTTGAGGCCATAAAAAGGACTACAAAAAAAATTGCAATAAATATGGAAGGGTAAAAGCTTTCTAGAGTGACATAAGGATGTCAATAAACTATAGAAAAGACCATTGCATGCAAATTTAACCTTTTTTGGGCTTTAAAATTAAATTATATTTATTTAGTGGTTTTGGGTGAAAGGGTTTCACTTGAAACTCTTTTTGTCATGTAGATGTCAAGTAATTTTGGGTGAAACTCTTTTGCCCAAAACTATTTAGGGTAAAACAATTTCACCTAAAACTACTTAGTTGGTTGAGAGTGTGACATAGTTCTATACTTTTACCCTCATGAGATGGCCCACAAATATTTGAAATGAAATATTAAGTATCCCACTATTTGTTAGAAGCACTCAAAAAATTGGAACCCACACATGTACAATAAATATTTTATTTTAAATGCAAAGGAAGATGTGGCTTATGGGTAAAATGCAAACACAAAAACTAAGGCACAAAGTAAATTTTTAATAAACTTTAAATCTTAAATACAATAAAATTTATGTGTATGTATATATTATAGTAAATAAAATAGTTTAAAGTAAAATAAAATAACTCTTTAAGTAAATAAAATCATTTTAATCTCTCATCATTTTAGATAGATACTCAAGCTCTCATTGATGGTCAAACAATTAATAATCATAAATTTTCAATATTTTAATTAGTTGATTTTATCATCATGTGATTCACAAGAAGGGAAACATTTGAGATGAAATTTATTGAGTCTTCCACTTATTGTTAGAAGCATTCAACAAATTTTGACCCACAAACGTGCAATTAAAGTTTGATACTAGCATACATAGATGCTGAGAAATATCATTCTAGAAGCACCTATTTATTCCACTTAAATAAGAAATTCAATAAAAAGTCTTTTTATGCCCAAAGAAGTAACTATTGGCAACAAGAGTTGGAGCATATTGACACAAGCATATTAACAAAAATTATTAAAGTACCAACATATATTTAAAAAACTAAAAGTATAAAATGACTCTTAAGTAAATAAAATAAAATAACTCTTGGCAAAAACAAAAGAACAATTCTTAAATAATTATTAAATATAATAAAATAAACAATAAATAAACTTACTATAAAATAATGTAATGCTTGCATGTTCCTTGTGTTGAAATATTTATATTTTGTATTAATGATAAGTTAAACACAATACAACAAAATATAACTGTTCAAGGCAAATAGACCCTTATAGCATTTTAACTAACAGAATTAAGGAGATCAAACATAGACTTCACAGTTTATAAGACTCCTTACAATGTAGCATCACAGTCTGAACTGAGACATAGTTTCTACTTCGTTGTAATTCTTTAATGAACCCCAACTGTCAAATGTATTGGAGGTTTTGAGTTCACCATTAGAAAACATATCCTCAATTTCATGGCTGGAAATGGTAGATAGTTGAAGGTCTTTGGCATCTGTGACACTCATCATTGAAGGTCTTCAAAGCTGGGGTGTCCTTCTAGCCATGGATGTTCGCACATGCCTTCCTTTAGGTGAAAGAGTATTGTACCATCTTTGAGTAGCATGGGAAACTTGCTTTTTTATAACTTCATGGTTGCCATAACAATAGCCTGCTATAAGGAAACCCTCAATTGGTAGCATCAACATCTGCCCCTCCATTGTTGTCATCTACTGCAAACTGGACATCATTGTCATCAAGCTGGTCCACTTGAGGATTGAAGTGTTTTGTTGGGATCCCCATGGTAATATTAAATTCCCTCCTAAACTCATCAAGTGCCTTAAGAAAGATCTCTTGTTCTGGTTCAAACAAGTGGCAAGTGTGGCCACTCTCGATCTCCCTTTTGGTGATGTTGGTCGAGTATCCCTTTACCAACTCCACAAAATTAGGAAGTGAGACTTTAACATGAAGCATAACCTGCGAAGCAATAGAGAGAAAAGTGAGTCCTTTTGATGACTCAGTAAGGATCCTTCTGTTTCCCTTAAATATATCCTCGTTTCTTGATTTCCATATGTGCCACATTATTTCAACAGTAAGAAAGAACCATAATTTCTTAAGATTGTGTTTCAAATTCTTATTAAATAACAGAATAGTTTTCCACATAACATTATCATTTTTATCCCAAACATCAAGGCCGTTGCAAAAAAAATTCCAAATTTCTTTCGCATAGAGGCAATCAAACAAAATATGCTTAATAGAATTAGGAATCCTGCACATAGAGCTAATATCAATATCATTAGACTTAGAAATATACGGCAGTGTATAAGAGCAAATTTTCACCCTATGTGTAATTCCCTTTTTTGCCTTTGTCCACCTTAGAAAACCAAGTTTAGAGGCTTAATTCCACCTAACCCTGTTGCTTGCATCACACTTGGCACCTATTTTGAATGTTGATGGAGGCGTTTCTGTTAGAGACGCCCACGCGACATGCTTACGTCCTTGACAGATTCCTACATCTGGAGCCTATAGAGGCGTTACACTCCCCATTGGGGGTTGATTTGTAATTCCCTCCTTGACCGACCAACCTAAATATGGTTGCTTTCTTCCTCATTCCTTCATATTCAGTCCTTAAACTTGCATTTGGAGGTTTGAAGATCTCTTTACCACTTCTAGACTTCATACACAAGCTTCACAATCTCTCTCCAAACACTTTACACTTCACATCAACAACATCAACACTCCACCATGTTAGTAGAGCAAGTGTGGAACAAAACACCATTGCAACAGAGGCTTGAGTTCCTCTCATTTTCTCCCCCATTAGCCTTGAGCGCTCTTGGTGGAGGTGGTAAGCTTTCACTCCTCTCCTCTATTACTTGGTTGAGTAGCATAACACTATTTTGTAGTGCTTGAAGTTCTCTTTACTTGATATATACTTCTCTCTATCTATCTGGCTATCCGTGGAGGTGGGAACACCAAAACGAGGTCTGACTAAGGCAGGCCCCTATACAACCATCCAACAGTTTCTCTCTTCCTCTTGTGTGTAGGTTTTGAAGACATTCATTTGGTGGAAGCTTCATCACTCGCATGGTTGTAAGTATTTATTTCCTTTCTTTTTCTCAATCTTTATTAGTTTTACTTCACTTTATCTTAGCTCTATTAGTTTCTGCTATTTTATTGTATTATGTGGTTTTAGCATTTAGAGTAGAAGTGGTTATTTACGCGTTTTCTGTGATAAA
>VDFB02369310.1:103754-163007 GCA_007258455.2 Sequoia sempervirens
ATTCAATATGTTTTATTGTGAGATCTTCTTTCTTCTTGTGATGCAAATTTTTCTTGGTGGTTTCATTGGGTTTGATGTCCTCTAAGAGTGCGATATTCCTTGGCATACGACTTTCCTCTTAATGGTGATGCTATTCATTACATTCCCTAAGTTGTGAATATTTTTTCCTTGACTTGTCCTCTCTTGGAGACGTTAGGCACAATGTTCCCTAAGAGGAGACCTTACATGAACTAAGTAAATCCATTTGAACAAACTTTATTTATATTTTTTTCATAAGTGGTTAGCATAACACAACTTGTTAACCTTATGAAGCTCTAAGTTCATATTTTTTTGGTGCCTTATTGAAGTTATCAAAGAGATAGCTTTGGTATGGTATGGGAGCCTAATACAATTCTCTCATTTTCCACCCTTGGGGGCTCACCTAGTGGAAAACCGGGGTTCCATTAGCCCATGTGAGTGTGCGTTGTTGTTTGTATAGTGGAAATTGCATTTCAATTGTTAATGTTTTTGGACAAACAACTGAGGCTTGATCCACATCACGTTGGACAAACAGTCAAGGCTTGATCGACCTTTTTTGTTTCTATTTTTATTTTTAGTCTTTGGTGTTGTATGATTGAGTAATCTTGTTGTTGCTGCATACATATGTTTTGAATGTTTACTTTATTGTGCGTTTGACACAAGGTCATCCTCTCACTAAAGTGGGGGCTAAATGTAGTGTAGAAAAATGTATCCCTTTTACATTTTCACACTTGTTTGGGCCCTCCTAGTTAATTTGGACTTAATTATGCCTTATTTTAATGTTGTAAAGTGTACCCCTTTACAATTTCACACTTGTTTAAGGACCATTTAATTAATTGAGCTTAATTTTCCTTAATTTTCCCTTTAATTCATTTACCAAGCATATTTTATTACATTTTCCGAAGAGGAAACCTGCCATTCATTAATGCCTAAACATAACACTTCACATTGAGCAATGTGTGTCCTATTAGGGACCTGGGACCCATTCACCCATGGGAAAATGGGTCCTCCCATGACCTTAGGACCTAAAACTTAAATTATGTTTTTAGTAGGATTTTAATATTTCTAAGTGTATATTCAGATGTTAGCTTGTGATATTTGAATTTTGGGAAATTTCACTATGTTTCACCTAGAAATCTAATATTTTTATGTGACTTCACAAGAGAAATTAAAGAGAATTTTGGAGAAATTCAAAGGCATTCAAAAGTAGATTTATCAAACTTTTATTGTCAGAATCAAGATCCAATTGTCATGTAAAACTCTTCTTGCATCATGCATGTTTTTGGATCTAATATGGTAACATAGGTTTCATGATCCATTCAAGAATTCAAAGCCATTATTTCAAGCAAGAATCAAGGTTCAAGATCCACATTCATTGAAGTCATTTCATGCAAGTTGCAAAATTACATTCCAAGGTTTATTCAAGGGTTTGTTGAGTGGTAACATTGCTTTGTTCATTATTCATTCCCTCTTTCATGTTTCATTTCATTTCAAGGTTTGATTATCAAAACGCAGTTTGACCAAGGCAAACTGCCATTCACCAAAAACAAACAATTTTTTCCTTTCATGTTGTGTTTGTAGATCTAGGTGGAAGAAAGTTTGAAGATCTCTTGAAGAGAAAAATTGAATAAGTTGTCAAAGTTGCAAAAGTTGTCATCTCACGGGAACTCGCCTATATAATTTATTTCTGATTTTCTAACATTGAAACCCAAAAAATCTAGAAGTGTAGAGATAGGACCAAAGGCTCTCGAAAGTTTCAGAAAAACCCTAACAAAGGACCCATTCACCCCTGGGTGAATGAGTCCTAGATCAACTTCAAAAACTAACTTTTGGTGAAAGGTACACTTAGATCTACCCTTCTTCGATCTGCAATTTGATTGTAGGTTCTGTTAGTATTGAGTTTAAATTTGTTGTTTCAAGTGTTAGATTATATGTTGGTGTTATTTTACTATTTTTAGTTTTTCTCCCCAAAGTGTTGTTTGACCTTGACCCCAATCCTTCAGTCATAAGGAAATCTATAGATTCACATCTTGAGTTGACTCACCTAAGGGTTGTAAGACAATTATTTGTATGGATCTCATTTCCTAATGAAATAGTGGAAGATAGGTCCATTGTAACCTCATTTCACTTCATTAACACACATCAATCTATTTTCCATCTTTTCAGTCCCAAACATTGGTGCCACAACGTAGATTCATTTTTAAAAGTACCAATTATATTTATAGAATTAAAAATATGGAGGCATCGAGCCTAAGAAAAGTACCACATTATGAGTATCTCAATACCACCATAGTCCCTCTCACTGACTTGTAGCCAAATTTGGTATATGTCCCATGCATTATAGAATTATTCAACTTGGATATAGAAAGAACATTTATTGCAAGTATTGGAATGTATACTTGAAGCATTATTGATATTTTTCACCTTTTCATCACTTCAACACAACTATACCTCTTATTTACCAATAATCTAACAAGAACTATTTTCACCAACAGAAACTTCTCTTTTGTCATAAGCTTGATAAGCTTGGTATGATGAGAACCACTCCTTGTGAGGAGTCACATGGTAGGAGAAGTTTGAATCAATAAAAAAATATTCATCACTAATATCATTATCATAAATAAACAATACATCATTGTCACCATCATCAAAGGATTTCTTTGCAAAAGAATCATTGAATCTCTTCTTCTTGTTTATGCATTCCTTATTCCCATGTCCTCTCTTTCCATGGTTCCAACTCTTTAATCTTCCTAGGGGTTTTGGACTATCATTTAGACAAGGACCTATCTTTCAATTTCTTCCATTCCTATTTAGACCCACCTTTGTCCTTGGGTCTTCCCTAACCATGCAAGGCGTTCTTCAATACCTCATCCATGGATGTTATTCTCATCTCTTTAGAAAGCAAGGTATCAATATGTGATTCCATCTTTGGCTCTACTACACTACCACTGATAGAAATAATTAAATTATCCTAGGATTCATGTAAAGAAGAAAGCAACATGATACATTTATCTTCTTCATTAAATTTAACATATACTGAAGCTAACTAACTCAAAATAAAATTAGAGACACTATGATATTTTGTAACAAAATCACCTTCCTTCATTTTTAAAGAATAAGAATGTCTTTTGAGATATAATTTATTAGTCAATTTTTTTAGTATAATAAATACCACCTACCCTCTTCCATAATGCAAATGGGGTGATCTCTTTGGAGACATTCAAGAGATTTTTTTGTAAGAATCAACTAAATAGTTCCTTATGCCTTCTTGTCCAACAATTTCCAAAATTCATCAAACTTTCCTTCAATTTTTACTTCCTTTGGTACAAGTTTTCAATAATCCCTTTATTTATCAAACTTTCCTTCAATTTTCACGCTCTTTTGTACTTTCACATTATTATTGATGAAAAGTATATCTAGCCAAATGACATGATAAACAACAAAAGGAAAAAACTTATCTACCTTGATCTCCTAGAGATAAAGAAAGTCCAAAGCAAACCTCTATAAAAAATACCATTCAATGAAATTGATGTTTAGGTCTGTTAAACCCATAACATTCTATAAAATAAAAAACTCATGAAAATCAATGGTTCAAGGTGTAATGATATAAATTGCACAATAGAATAATATAATATGAAATTAGCTACATAATACTTGATAATAACTAAGAATAAAAAGTTGATTTGAGGGGAGAAATCTTCAATTAACTCCAATGAGAGCACAATTCACAATTTGATGGTCAAATAACACTCACTACCTCCTATAAATATCCTACTTATGCCTTAGATATCACCCAACCTGACTTAGATACCAGAATATAGCACCCAGGAATATAATAAATGATCATATAACTTGATTAAGAGTTAAAGTAGCCACAATTTGACTAATCATAACACTATAAACATAATAAGGTTAAGGGAATAAAATTCCCCTATCTTCAAAGAAGCATTATCCTCAATGGTGATCAATTGTGGATACTTCTTCACAAAATATTCATCTTCCTGTACATGACATATTCAACTAGTAAATTCTTCCATTGAATGAGATTCTTTGCGATTTATTGAGGTCCCAACTTTGGATCCAAAATGATTCTCTTTTTTATCTAGCTCTCCTAACATTTTCTAGGGTGAAACTTTATATTCATTAGCCTTCATCGAGATAGAGACATGGAAGACTAAATGTCACTTTATTGACTTAGCTTTGTAGGCTTTATTGCTAGTCCTTTATGAACCCTTATGAGGCCCATATAAATTGGGTTCCCACTTGGAAACTAATGTCTAGTGTTTCAAGTAATACTTATATGTCTTTTGATAGTCCCAAATATAGATGTTAGCTAATCTCAACTTATTATGTGTATGAAAGGGAGAAGTGAGGATAGTGGTGGGTTCTTTGGTAATTAAAGGGCTTGACCTTGATCAGTCTTGGGAAACCATCTTTTTGATATATCCCCCAAAATATAATCTCTTGCGAACTAGATGATTAGGAATCTTTGGTTGCACTTCCAATTATAACAATTGAGCCACACTTCTATCTACATGTTGGTTTTGCAACTTTTACATGTGATACAAACTTAACATATGTGGAAGATTTACATGCAATCCTCTTAGCTCAAATTTTCTACTCTCTAAATGGAAACACATGAATAGTTCCCATAAATTAATGTATATTGTGCCCAAAGTAGTGATCCATTGGACACCCAAAATAATTTTTTCTTTGACCATGGGTACATGGAAAATATAAGACAATCTATCATGTAGTATCTCATAGTGAGCTTAATACCATGTCATTTTCTAGAACAATTAAATTTTCCCACATTTTTAAACATAATGGAATTCTTGGGTTGGGCAGATAAATCAATTTAATTATTTTTTAAATTATTGTTGATGAAGTTATGTGTACTCCCTGAGTCAATCAATACAATTACCTATTATTGTTTCAAGAAAATCCTTACCTTGAGAGTGTGTGGATTGTTTCCATCTAATAGTGTGTGACAAGATATCGTTGGGTGGACATATTTTGAGTCATATACCACCCCTACATCCTCTTCTTCATCTATTTCTTCCTCATAGGCACCCTCAAAGTAGAATAGTTTCTTCTCAACACATTTATGTCCTTTACTGTATTTTCAATTAGAATTGAAACATAACCATTTTTCATTTTTCTTTTCAATTTATTGAGGTTTCAATCTCATAGGTCGAGGAAATGACGATGTAGGGGTCCTCCAATCTCCCTTGCTAGGGAATTTATGCCCTCTATTAGCCGGTTTTTTTTCTTCTACCTATTTTTCCAAAATCATTGCTTGGGATATAGAATTTGGACATAAGATGTATAACTCATATTTGTGTGGTCCTTTAAACCTCCCTAGAATAATTATTTCATATTTCACTCTATGATATTATCTACTCTTCAAGAAAAATGTTTGGAATTGATGAATATAATCATTGATTGTACCTATTTGCCTCAAATTGGTACGTTGGTTAAAGTGGCTATCCATAAGATTATCTCCATAATATATAGTGTGTTCCTCTTGAAAAATAGACCATGTAACAACACATCCCTTCTTTTTATTTTCTTCACATAGCCAATGATACCAAATGAATTGGTCAAGTTCCAAGATTAATGAAATTATTTCTACCTTTTGTTGATAACGCACATGGTGAACATCAAAGAATTAATCCAATTGGTAGGATCCTTTTTATTAAACTTTTGCACATCCATTTTTGGTGTGAAGTGTTGAGCCATGGAACATTGATCCATCTTCAATTCTAAATCAAACCCAAAGGCACCCTTCTCCTTAGGAGACTCATATTCCTCTTAATCTAAGTTGTGGGACTCCCTATATTTGGAATCTCTGCGATGTTGGCCATGAACAATTTTCTCCATTATCTTCTCAATATCACTTGTCTTAGCCAACCATTACATATACTCTATTATAATTAAAAAAATTTGTCCTTCATCTTGTTGGTTTCTTTTTCAATTTGTTCACTTATAGATTCATTATTATTATTAATTTCCTCAATTTCCATATCCTCACTGCTTAGAGATTTTTAGGTGTCACAACATTCTTTTTACCTCTTATTGCAAGATTCATCATTATGGACTTTTTTTTGTAATAAATGAAAAATCCAAATAATATTAAATTTTTAGTTTGACTTATCAAGGCTTGTATGTCACTTCCCAAAGCAAATCTTCAATAAACTAGTTGATTTCCAACTTTGAGAGAATATTTGGTAGAGACCATAATTTCTCAAGATCTTCCTCAAATCTACTCCAAATACCTTCAAATTAGGATTGTAGATATATCATTCCCCCCTTGTTCAACCCTCTAGAAATCAATAAAAAAATCACTAAATTTCATCCCTATGAGTGAAAATAGTAGAAATCCTAATTTTGTAATAACTTGCTTACTTTTGCTCCAATTTCTCTCAAATTTGATTTGCAACATATTCAATGTCCTTGAAAAACATTCCAAAAATAAAATATTCACCAAAATGAGAGCGATATATGCTTTCCAAAATGATCTTGATAGAAAAAATCACTTTATTTCTTGCCTCCACGGTGCCAAGATCATGCTCTGCAACCACTTGTAATGAAATAACTTGCACAATAGAAGAATATAATATGAAATTAATTGTAAAATAATTGATCATAAATTAGAATAATAGTCTACTTCATGGGGAAAACCTCCAATTAACTCCAATGAGAACAAAATTCACAATTTGATGATCAAATAACATTCACTACCTCCTATATATACTCTACTTATGTCTTGGATATCACCTAGGCCAACTTAGATACCAAAATATATTACCTAGGATGACCTAATCAACTAGATGATAATATAATAATAATCATATGACCTAACTAAGAGTTAAGGTAGCCACAAGTTGATTATTCATAACCCTATACAAACTATAAGATCAAGGGCATACATAAGGACATATCCTTAGTCCAGCCCTTCAAATGCATAATAATTGTTTTTCAAAAAAAGTCATCCTTTTTTCTGAGATAAATTTCTAAACTGCATTTTTTAAAGAATAATTTCTCTATTTTCCATTGAATGAGGAAGGTTGTAAGATCTCCTATTACACTCAATGAAGAAGAGGAATGAAAAATGAATAAAGAACTTAAAACAGGGAGTGGCATTTGAGAATAATGAGCATCCAGTTAAATCCTACAAGGACAATACCCTTAGAGGGAGTGTCATTTGAGAATAACAAGCCTTATTATCCTTCATGGAGGGTTATTTAGTGGTTTCTATAGGAGTTGTAGCCACTTGCATGAAGTTTTTGTTAGAAAATGGGCAAGCATGTGTCATATTCACTAAGTAGGTGCCCTTCTAACCTAAGTTCCTCCATTGTTGATCATACATGTGGGATCCTCTATTGGGGCTATAGTGACCACCTTTATGATTGACAACATTAGTCCATTCTTCTTCATTCTTTACTTGCGGAATGTCACTTTGTGGTTTGGATTTTGATTTGATCTTGTAGTGAATAATATCTTATTTTAGGCTCAAAGGAATGCTGCACCAAAAAAAGAGTATTTGGAAAGTTATGCAAAACCCTTTGGACATGATGCATGTCACCAATTTGTATATCATTTGTATTTTTGAGTCTCAAGCAAGGTTTATTTCCATGCAAACACATTGTTCAGAATAAGTCAAGAAAGCTTTATCCCCTTCAACACATAACACCCTCCCAAGAGAGGTGGCAATGTGGTATAGGAATAGCTTGCAAGTAGGGGAAGACTAGGAAACTCAAGCAAACGTAGTATGTTATGGGCTTGTTGGTTAGACACAATGAAATCCCTATTGCAAAGAAAAAGCAAGTAGAGAACTACAAACATAACAAGTGCCATGCCTAAGAATAAAATCTGCATGGTTCACTTCCATGAAATGAAAGAGAGAAACCCATGGTTAAGTTCTAGACTATACTAGCTCAACCTCATGAGAGACCCAGTTGTAATTTACCTAGCTCTTGAGCACACTGCAAGAAGAGAATAGTTCTAATCACTTACATGCATTATCAAAATTATAGACAAAAAAACGATATCTTTGAAAACTCTTACCACACACAAAAACAAAAAAAAAAAAACTCTCAAAACAAACTTAAACAATCATTCGAAGTTACATTCATGATCGGCAAGTGCCATTATGCTTCACTCCAACACCAATCACTTCACCATTTAACAGCTTAAACTAGGTTGTTTAGGAAAGCAACATGTATCCTGTAACTCAAGGTTGTTGAAAGTGATCTTATGTCTCGGTTGGAACTCAATCAATCATTTTTTGATTGAGAGGCGACCTCCAACAATGTGGAAAACAGTCCTCCACGACATTAAGAAGTGGGTACTTCGTTTGGAATCTGCACTCAATCTCAAATTCATGTATAGAGATGATACAGACAAAGTAGCTACTTTTCTGTGACGTGCCAAGAGGTGAGTACATAGAATATTTACAATAATATGCCATACGGTTCAAATGAGTACAGGATCCAAACCTCCTATCTAATTTGTTTTTTGCCCCAGTCAAGTCAGAGGAGATGAGCCCAATTAGGCAACCTGTCACTTCCCACTTCTCAGCTCTCATGTCGGCTACTTCACTTTAGACGGTCAAGAATGATAACTGATAGAAGGCCGTCCACATGTACTGCTTAAGGAAAAGACAGCTTTGTTCTTTGGATTTATGATACTTTTGGGTATTTTGTCTTTAACATGATGTAGGTGGTGGACTTTAAGAATGATAGCTACATTTCAGGAGATAATGGCGGAGCATATTTGTCAATATACAAATGGTATGTAAATCCAAAAGCTTGGTAAGTGGATGTTAAGTTTAAGTGTTTACACTGAAAACAGCTTATTTCTTAGACGTTCTTGTTTCGAAGACTTCGGGATTTGGGGGGGGACGTCTCTCCACCAGCCCACCACCATTGTCACCATCCCACCACCAACATCGTCATCTCCAAGATGCTGCTAGGACTTCAAAGAGGACGTTGGGGTGTCTTCAAGATGTTTAGGAGACTCCTAGTTGTGTCCAAGATGTAAAATTCTCATACTTATACATCTTTTTATAACTATTTTTAAAAGTACTATATGTATTTCAGCACCTTGTCGCCACCCAGCCACCATCCCCTTGCCGTCCCCCCGCCATCCTCAAACTTAGGCCCTTGGTCCCCCTGTCCTTGAAACCTGTCCCCACATCCCTGCGTCCCCCGTTAGGAAACTCTGTGGAACTATGGATTTAAGTCTAGAGAAAAACATAGATAGCAGAAGGTTATAAATTATTGGATCTAGATTTTGAACATTGTGTTTTGATATAATGAGCATATGATTGTGCTTCATTTGTGTGGTCTCATATATATAGTCACAATTTTATCTAAGTTGTGTGTTGGTATCTAGTATAGTCGTAGTTGTGTTCAAGTCATGTATTGGAATCTTATTCCATGTAGTTGCATCCTTTATAACTCTTGGTCAAACTTGTATATGTAGATGTTAATTAAGAAGGTATGGATTTGATTGTTGCAAATGACTATTACCTAAAATTAGAAATTGGATCTAGGAATACTAAACTAAGATGGTCATACTCCTACTAACATTTGAAACTATCTAATGATATCATTCACATCTATGACTATAAAATTGATCTCCACGAGCGCATAATTAAACCATGTGCCTAGATTTGAACTTGTACATGTATTTAAACCTAATTCTTTTTACCATTTGGAATATGTTTGCCTCAATGTCTTCAAATTGTATCTACAAAGGGGTGGTGTTAATATACAGTATTTAGGATCTTTCTAGGCTAAAAGTGTTATCCTTTGGTTAATTCTTTGTTATCAAGTCAACAATTTGGAAAGTGTTAAAATACAAGAAGCAAACATGCACTTATTCTTAGAATTTTAATGCATGCTAAATTCAATGTTGATGTTCTAGTACAAACTTGTTCTTCTAAGCTACACAGATATTTAGATGTCTCTTTAATTATTGCAAATGAATGGTGTCTATATAAACCGTTTAGGATATTTCTAGGCTAGGATTGATATCCTTTGGTCAAACCCCTATCATTGAGTCAACAATCTTGGAAATATTTTGAAGATAACTAGAAAATGTGTTGTGATGCTTAATATATTGATGAAAGATGATTGCGCAATATTGATTCTTTGATGCAAATTATTCTTCTAGCTTTTGGGGATATTTATATGTGTCTTCAATGATTACGAAAGAATTGGGGTTTATTCTTAAATAAAAAACCCTAGCACACAAGTTAATAAATAACATGCTCAAGTTGGATCATTACAACTAGTTGGAAGAAGTTGGTAAGGGCCTAAAATTTAATTTGAATTTTGAAAGTTTTGAGGTCATTTTTACACTTGCAAAACTAAATTGGTTTGCTTTCATTTTTAGGGATTTTACTATATATAAATGGAATTAGGTAGGGGTTAAGTTATTTGACAATTTTCACAAACAATAATCGACTTGTACACTAGTCATCTTCATTGGGGATGATCTAATCAAAATGGGCCCAAAATGAATGTGAAAATGTGGGATACAAATTTTACAATTAAATTCCACCCCAATTTGAAATTGCATGTGAACTATTATGAGGATGCATGTCAAATTAAAACAACTATCTTGAAAATAACTATTCAAACACTCAAAAATATTTTTGATAAGGATATCAATTTTGTATGTTCCTCACAATAAGTGACCCATATTGAAACATGCAAAGAAAAACAAAAAAATCAATGAGTAACATTTGTAAAGAAGTCAAATATAGGCATTACATACAACTTTCTTGAAATGTCATAGAGTGAAGGTAAAAAGTGAAAAGGATTAAGAGAGTTCAGCTAATATGAAAATAAGGATTTGTCTACAAATAAAAAATGTGATTTCATCTAAAAATGGAAGGATCATGAGGTAGTCATTACAACCATACTCATCAAAGAGCCATACATTAGTGACATTATATTATCCCTATAATGAGTTATATACAAGGGATTCAAGGAACTAGAAGGAAGGAATTTTTTTGTAATTGAGTAAAATTAAAATGAGCATATAGGAATAATAAAATACATGATTATCTAAGAAATATAGTAATATGTGATCATGAAAGGATATGTATAAAAAGAAGCAAGATGCCCCTTAATATTTCAAGCCCAATGAGGGTAAATATCATGGAAAACATGTTTAAGGGAGGAATAGATGCCCCTAATGTTCCCTCAATGCTATGGACAATAGTCAAACGATAATAGAATTTTTTTATAAAAGAAACATGTAAGCAACTAAATGTAAGATACCATCATGATAAGAATTGATAAAGTGTAGCTATCATAAACATGTGTTCATAAGATGCAAACATAGTAATAATAAACATGTTCAACATAAGACCATAATCTATGCAAGCATGTTAACCATAAGTGGACATGTAAACTATGATAAACATTTAATGTGATAGTGATTGTATGGAAATTAAGCATAAGAATTATAAGGTTTGGCTTCGAGAGCTATACTAGCATGGTGAAGCTCCAAGGTGGTGGCCTTGTATGCATGACTTCAAAACATGGTTGGGTGGTGCCCATAGATACAAAGAAAATTAGAAGTATGTCTAATGGATCTATTCCACCAAGCATTCTAACCAATTGTCTAGGAAGACCTAGTTTCTAAGTTCCACACTTGTCTAATGTAGGCCAACAAAGGTTAATGAGTTATTAAAGGAGTATTGATTTTTTTTAAGACTTTTCACCCTTAGGCACACCCACTTTCTATTAATTTTTGAACCTAATGGAATTATGGCCGAACAAAATGACCTATATCAAAGGATCAATTGGAAGTAAAAATATAGTTGGAAAAAGAGAAAAAAGATAGAAGCAAAAAACATAGCACAATCTAGGTGTTTAAATACTCTATCTGGCCAACCCCAAGAATTATTCCATATATACCAAAGGGAATAATTGTGGAAATGACCCATATTGGGATCAAAAAGACCCAATTTACTATGCATGTAATACCACACCTCCCTCTCTCCAACTATCTAGTATAAAGGAAAAGTACCATATTTATCATACACTATCTCGACCATATTAAAGTATCCACACATAACCCAAGTTATAGTAGTCAATGAATTAGTGATCATAATAAGGATCTCTCAATAACATCATTGAAAACATAAATATATATAATACCAAAACAATGATTTTTAACATTTAAGAGGATCTAGACTAGATGGTTTGTAACGTCCCACCAAGGAACCCAAGAACAACACATAAAGTAACAAAATAACTGAACACTTTTTTTTTAAAAGACATTCATTTACAACAAGAGTACAAAAGAAACATAAACACATATGTTCTCAGGGTTTTGTGATAACGCTACTTAAACATTCACAAGAAGGAACTTCACATCACTAAATCAAAGACATTAAACATAAGGATAAATCATATCAATAATGAATGATCCAATTACATAATCATAATGTAGTCAAGTTACATATTCAGGTTACATCAAGTGATAATATGTCAAATCTCGTAACAACATAATAACATTACAATAAGTTCTCACATACATGTCAAGAGTGTATACAATATAGATGAAGATCATAACACATTTGTCAACTTTGTTCATGAGCACGCTCAGTGTCCAACTTCACAAACAATGTAAAATCAAGAACCTGTCTCAAGTACAATATTATCCAAGCACAACAACACCGGCAAGGGAACCCAACGTTCCTCCCAACCACATGGTACCCGAAGGTCCACCCCCCGTGCTAGGAGATAATATCAGTTCCAAAAAGATAAACAAACATGAGGATAAAACATTAACAACACATGGCTTGATGTACACATTACGACATAATGATAATAAACCATTTAATTACAAACAAAGCTCCCATAGGCAACAACATCATAAAGGTTAACTCTATACAAGAGACCACATAGCATGCATTAGGAAAAGAGTGTCATCACATAGTTTATTATAGGTTACCCTGGTGAATCTTCTTAGACTACCGGCCCTCATACTGAGTTACCCTGGAAATCTCTACTGATTCTTGGCCCCTAAATAAACTCATGTGGAATCGAACTACCTTTCAAGAAGACAAAGTAGACGATCATACCATTCCAGGCCATCTCAACCTACCCTTAATCAATACAAGCATTAAGGTATTAGGCGAGGCATTCAAATTATCTGAATTATTTAGTGAATACTACCCAACCCCTAGTACATTTAATTAGGTTTTCATTGAATTGTAAACTCCTGATAGGTTACCTTGGTTATCTCTTAGGGTTCCAGCCCCTATCGAAAGCCACTCTTCCCAATAACATAACTGATTATCAATTACAAGGGATAACCATCATGCACATTAAACAAATCCATGAATGAACACATCTCAATCATGACACAAATTATTTAACATTCAAAATACCACCAAGGTAACAAATAAACCATGCATGGTTAAATCCCAAATTAAAGCCTTGCAATTGAACATCAAAATACAAGCATAATAAGCTTTACAATACAAGTTTCCTTTCCTAGCCTCTGGAAGATTTAAAACTCACTAACACAGAAGTATACTCTTAAATCATTAACAAATAAATATAAACAAGCACATAAATATATATATTCATATCATACCAATCGAACTAAACAATAAATACACAACTTATAAGTCCATCGTTATATCATTAACATTCAAATGGCTAATTATATATTCAAGCATATATAACTATGTGAATTGTTTTCAAACCTGCGCATGCCATTTTCTTCATTGTTTAAAAAGGAGACAAGATTTCAATTGGTAAACATCGACTGTTGCATGCATCCTTTATGGCATTATTTCCTTGTTGGTTGGTTACTATTACTCTCCTAGATCGATACTCATTGTTTTAGATTGTTAGTTTATATATAAATTCCTTCAAATTCTATATATATTTTGCACATCCAAATTGCGCGATTGGAAGAATTCATGCGTTTGGTTTATACAAACAATGGAATGAAAAAAAACATGCAATCTACAATTCACAAAATAATCACTATGTTTACCGACTCAGATAAGGACCACATTAGTATATATAACCTTTGATTTAAAAAGAGCGTCGATTAAAGGGACAGTTTAAGGCATTAAATACACTAATGAAACTTCCAGCCATGAGGCGTCACTTAAAATTTTAGTGTGAATAGATAAACATGTATCTTAGAGACTAATAGTTACTAACCTTAACCGGACTCATCACCAAAGACTCTGAACAATAATCATGCAAATTGGAGGAGTAGTGAATTAAACATACAAGAACAAATCCTTTAAGAAAGTGAGAATAAATAAGGGTGACACCTTTTATAATGAAAGATTCCTACGAAACAAAGGTCTAAGATGTCTCAAAAAGTAAGGCCACGGCTTAGCGAGAGTAATTGCTTGGCAAAAACAATGCAATAGAAAAAGACAATACCATTCTAAGAATTCTCACTTAGCAGAAACGATGTAATGAACTCAGAATATTGATACAAAGTCTGAAGGAGGCCAATAAGCTAACTAAGATTTAATTTTGATCAGCATGATTTCATCAAGTATGAACTAGAAGGCAACAAATAGTCCAAATAATCTGAGGCTTAATAGAAAACTAAGGAAAATTTACGATCTAATAATTAGAGAATGACTAAAGAGATTAGCATTGGCAACACCAAACAGAACTTCGTAGGCAAAGAAATGAGGAAATTGTGAAAACACTAGCCGCGCGCAGAACTTGCATAGCCATAGAATAAGGAAACAACAAGAATACATGTCTTGCGACATTAGATTAGAGGATGGGTATCCCCATCCAAAAAAGATGGCTTCTATTTCATGTTGCCACAATTAAGTGCGTTTCAAGCCAACAAGACAAAGGGAATTCTTAACATAAGGATGATTCTAAATGTTCCAGATGCTGGCTTAAAGCAACTACATGCTGATTTTTAACTTAAGACAATTCTCTTCTAATTTCGGGGTTTTAAAGCATATTGACCATGAAGTGCAAATGATAAAATCCCACGGCAACCTAAAGCAACAAAAATGTTGAAGACTAACAAATTCAAAGTGATGCAAACATGATAACTAACTTTGAGATTCAGTTTTAGAAACATGGAAGATTATGAGTGTAGAATAGGGGGATTCGCTACTCACGAGTTCTCTTCATTCAGAGAGCCTCACATGGTGAACTTCCCTAGACTACCTCAATGGAACAACGTGAAAGTTTCAGAATCCAAAAGAGCAGGTCACAAAGATTTTCTAGACAAAATGATAAGCTCTCAGCCACAGGATGTCAGCGCAAAAAATGGACGTCAACGAGGTGCGCTGGCGTCTCGTACGAACTAGAGAACGAGTTTATCATAGAAAATTCCTAAATGACTACTTCTACTCCAATTTTTAAGAATCTACAAAATGCAATAAAGTAATAGAAAGTGATAGAAATGAAATAAAGTAAATAGTAAATGATAAAAATAAGGAGAAGAAAGGAAAGAAATACTTACAACCACGCGAGTGACAAAGCCTACACCAAACGAATGTCTCCAAGACCTGCAAGCATGATATCTGGAGAGAATGTTGGGGCTATGTAGGGGTTTGCCTCAGTCAAACCCCTGTTTTTTTGTTTCCACCTCCACGGACAACCAAGAAGATGAGAAAAAGAGTGTGATGAAAAAAGCGTGTGGTGAAAGCAAAACCCGCTCAGGGGTAGAACTTGCACCACCAAATAAGCACGTGATAAAAGCAAACCATGCTCAAGGAGGAGAACTTGTATCACAAAAGAGGTGATAAAAGAAAACCGTGCTCAAGGAGGAGAACCCGCATCACCAAGTAAATGTGCAAATAGTAGGGGATATGGAATCCCAAGATGCTCACAAGCATCAAATGAAGGAGATGAAATTGCAAGAGTTGAGCTAAGAGAGCTTGAGAGAGCTTGAAGTTGCTACAACAAGCTGTTATCAAGTTGTGCAAGCAAAAGCTAATGTGTAGAAGGCTAGAGAGAAACTAGAAGTGGAAGAAGTCCCCAAATGAAGTGAAAAGAGGACTTTTAAAGAGGGAGAAGAAGCCTCCTGGGCGGTTATAAAGAATCCTGAACCATTTCTATTGAAAAACTTAGCTGACAAGTGGAAAACATGCTCAGAAACGGTCGTCTGAGCGTTGACACATTGCAGGACACTAGTGCGGCACGTAGACGTCCACACGGCGTGCTAGTGATTGGACATGCCACACTACAAAACAACACGAACACTAGCGCGCCACACAGATGTCTGCTGGAGCATCCTGAGAAGGGGAAAGGATAGTGCAAGAGTTAAAATGAGCCTACTCAAGATGCTAAGGGAGTGGAAACTAAAGCAGATGCAAGAATGTAAGCGAAATTGCAAGGGGTGCAATTTTATGCTTATACAATGAGCAATCTTTCAAGAAAAAACATTTAATAATTGTAAAAAACAATTTTATTACAGCTAGGTTTTAATAGCTTTATTTTCTCTAATTTTTTTCCTCAATTATTTCAACACTAATCAACAACAATTTTATTTCTAATGTTTGTGCAGAAGATTCAACAAACGGATTCACTGCAAGAAGAATAGACACAATAACAACATTTAGAAGCTACTATTCAAGAAAATGCAAAACAAAGAAGAGAACCTGGATTATATTCTTGAATCCGACGTAGATTGAAGCAAGAACCAGAAAATCCACAATTCTTTATTTTCCCAAAAGCACAAATCCTTCAAATTCACTGTCTGCAAAACTTTTCAACCAAAACACAAAGAAGAAGCTTTTTTTTTCCCAAAACCATCGTGAAATTTTTCTTTCCCAGCAACTCCAAAAATAAATTGTCATGCACAACTTTTTGCATAACCAAAGCTTTTAATTCATTTTCAATTAACTCATAAACACATAACTTAACTAACTGTCTACATGCAAACAAGATTGATCAGACAATTCTAATTACCCAATTACACAAGATGACACTTTCTGACTCCAAGTCAAGATTCCAGATATTTATTCATAATCTGTTGAAAACAAACCCTTTAATAATATCTACTTTTCACTTATATTCAAGTTTGCACATTAAAATTAATAAATATCTATCACTCAAAATTAACAATCACATTTAAATAAATATCCTATTTGTTAATTTAATTAATCAAACCTTTTAAAATAACAATCAAATTTTAATTATTAAATTATCTAAACATAAATATTTTAATTTATCATTTCAACAAAATTAAACTAAATCAAATAACTTATTAATAAACCATTTAACTAATTAATGAATTTCCAATCAAGACGCAAACATGAACGACACAACAGACCCGAACGACAATAAACATTTGACAGGTGACAACACAGATAATCGTCCTATAAGGAAATGATGGCCAAAGAAGGACCTGCCATTATCTCGGAAACAACATATTTCCATTGGGTAATGGCACGCTCAAACCTGACAAAGCAGGTGGAGTCAATGCCCAATACCTACAAACTGCATCAAATGACACTGTCAAACATATTTGCATAAACCGACAATCACATCGTGAAAGAGAGTTGCAGTGTAGCAGGGTACTCATGAGTGAGTAATGCTAGACTGTCTCCTTCACCAAGACTAACATATAGTACTACATCATCATAAACACACTAATGCTTCGAAACAACATAAAACCATAACACACATAATGTTCATCATGAGAACGCCACACAAACATAATCAGATGATCAACAATGTATCCAATGTATCGTCATCAAAATAGAAAACCAACATAGTATCAGTGTCGTAACTGAAATAAAGTAGCATAGTAATAAAACAGCTAAAACAACTATCAACCGAACATAAACAAACTGAATCAAAGTGCAACAACTGGAGGGACACTACATGGTTAGTGAGGTCAAATTTTTGGTCAACTACATACTAAAGCCACTTAGGAGAGAGAAATGTGACAAACCCTCCATGACCAACATCATGATTGCTATAAAAAGTAGAGTTGGCTAGCCAAATGACACATCAAGTAGTAGAAGAAAAAACCAAAAATATGGACCTCCTATAAATAAAGAACATTTAAAGATAAACACTTACGATGAACATCTCTCAATGTATATTTCCTGAGGTCTGTAATGTCCCCTTCTCAATCCTAAGCTATTTGGTGGTTGTTAGCCTATTTTCGAAATCTCATAGGCTAAATAGAGTAGTTAAGTGAATTCCAAGATCCTTGGAGGATTCGTGTTAGCATGATTCAAAAGAGTATATAATTATTGCCAATGAGATTTTGTGGGTTTTTCTGGGCCTTGCTCAATAGTATTGTTGTTTTTAGCAACTTACTATTTTTAGTAAGTTTTAGCATGATTCAGTCTAAGCCAGTTTGGAGATTTCACTCACTTACTATTTTAAGAAATTTGATATTTTTAACTTAAGTGTTATTTTTAGCACTTGGTCCTAGTAGCAGTACAGTGTAGGGTTTCTAGTTTCAGTAGTGATGAGTTTAGATGCTTTTTTGGAGTAATATTTATTCACCATCACTTAATTATTCTAAAAGGTAGATTTATGACTTAAGTAAAGTTTATTTGTGACCCCCTTGTGCTTAATGCCTAGGAAATGGTCACATAAGTTATTTTTAAAAAATAACTTTCATTTCCTAAGGTGGACGCCTAGATGAGGGATTGAAAGAAAATAAAATTAATGTAAATATTCATCTTGGAGATGGGGCGTCCCTTTTGTGGAGGGAAAATGAGTTTGAATTTGAGGCCCTAATTTCATATAAGCTCACCTTGTGCTCTCATTTTGGATATGTTGAATGAAGATAACAAAGTGCTGTCAAATTGAGGATTGAATCCTTCAAGGGAATTGAAGATGAAAACCTTCAAATTTTATCTAGTTTCAAAGTTGAGAGATACTCCCTAGCTAGACATTGGAGTGGCTTCACTACAGGAGTCACCATTGAGCATTTGGTGAAGATTTCATTTTGTTCCCATGATGATTTTCTTTGATGTTTTCTAGTATATGCATATTTTAGTGTGGTTACTAATTTTCTAAGTTTTTGGAGTGATTTGGAGTGGAATTTCTGAGTTTAATGCTTGTTGGTCATACCATTTCATACCTAAATCATACCATCATTTTTTCTTGTGCTGGTTGGAGGATTGTAAACCATTTGGTGGGTATTGCTTCATTTTTTTTTGCAGACTTAGGTTCCCCCTTTTGCAAATTAGTAGAATTTTTAGTGGAGATTTAGATTTTTAAGAGTTGGCCACCCCTCCTAGTTGGTCGTACAGTTTTGGGTTGGTGGTGTTTGGCTTTGCGTTGACTTCTGCCCCTTTATCCTAGCAATTTCAGACCTCTTTGGTGGCGCCACAACTTTCCCATGACCATACAAATAGTTTGTAGGAATTCTATGGTGTTTGGGTGATATTTTGGGATGGTGTGCCATTGTGGTAGCTTGTTTTGATGGTTTCAAACTTGTAACTTTCATATTAAACCACTACAATAAAGTTTTAGACCTGATATAAACCTTATGGGCTCATTGGATGAGTTATAATTGATCGTACATTGCTAAGGATATCTTATTTTTAATTTGGGTTTCATGTGCGTGTTGCTAACTTCATACTTTGTCATATTTGGTAGCCCTATAACAAAGTTGTAACTATTGATTATCAATTTTGTGTTGAGTTCCTATTGTAACACTGACTTAGTAGTACCATTTATTGAATTAGCTCTCTTTGGATTTGCTACTTACTCCACTGAATAAGTGGTTATGTTTCTAACCCCATTGAATAAGTGGCATCTTTCATTATCCACTAAATACGTGGCTTTTTTGTACTGGCCCCACTACATAAGTTGCTCCTAATTTGCACTCAACGTTGAAAAGCAAAAGAGTTGTGAGATTTTTACTTTCAGTTTGTACCACTGAATAAGTGGAAGTTTATTACTCAACCCATTGTACAAGTGGTTACTTTCCAGTATTGCAATGTAAAACTTGCCACTGTATTCTCTCACCTCACCCACATTGGGATATGTGTGATCAGAAAGTTGAAGGTAGTTTATTTCAATTGATTATCTTTGGTTATATTTCTAATGCTAACAAGTTGGAAAATTAAAAAAATTAGGGTGGCCATTACAAGGTCAATGAGACCTCAAATATTCCAAGAGAAAAATTCATTGACTAGAATCAAGAGGCATATTATCACTATTTGACTCTTCAAGAGAAGGATTGAAATTTTACAAAGAATCTTCTATAAAAAAATTACCCCACTGTATGTTGAGAATTTACAATCTTTTTTTTAATGCAATGTATTCTTCCTCCTCCAACCACTTAGTTGATCTATTAGAATGTTGTAAACACTAAGGGGAAGGGGAAGAATGCATATTATCTTCTAGTTGAGAAGATAAGATGGATGCCAATTATGACGTTCGAGAGGATCTTGGCCTAGTAAAAGGCTCACCACTAGATGGAATAACTTCTTTCCCATTATCATAAAGGTTTGAAACCACCATTGGGAACACTTTAACAGTTGGGTGGTCAAGATTTGGCCGAGTTTTTTCTTGAGGTCCACCAAAATTGGAATTCTTGTTTTATGGTTTACTACCATATTCCATTCTTTTGCAGTTTTCAAAAGAGGAGCCTCAATAGGTTGGGAAGCTAATTTAACCCAGGGTGATACCATAATACTGGTTTACACTTTTTGGCCAAAATTGGCATTGAAATGAATATTTTAAACTTTTTCTTCACTTTCAGACACCTATAGCTGCTAAACCATGATGAATTTGAAGATGATGCAAACTAGTGATTTGTGAAATTTTATTTGTAGATTATAAATATTTTAGAAAAAAATTGGAATCAAATTGCATTTCTTTTTCCATCTCCTTGATAGCTAGTTTTAACAATGAACACCATTTTTCAGAGAGTACGTGTACTTGCTAACACATAACTTTTTTTTTGTGAAGGATAAAATTCTATTTTTTTTTAATTTAGATTTGTAACTACAATATCTAGTGCATGCAATTAGTTTCATAGTGTTTTATTGAATATTTTTTTCTTAATTAAATTTTGAAGTCAAACCAGTTACAATTTAGACATAGGTTTATTTGCTAACACAATTTTTTTGTATGTATCAAAATTCTTTTTTTTTGTTGGATCAAGGACATCAATATCAAGTGCATAGATATTTTTCAGATTTTTTTTTTTGGTAATCTACTATTTTTCCACATATGCAAAACAAAGAGCTTGATTTTCAGTGAAAAATCTACATTCACAAGAAATAAAAAATAAATACAATAATCAAATTAAATATATTAAAATTATGCTTTTTGGAAAGATTATAATAAGGAATACATGCTTACAAAAAATAAATTTTAAATGAATTCATTTGATCCCACAAAAGATAAATCAAAAGTGGTTTTTTATCATCATTTTGATAGGTGTAAAGGAGACTCCATTATAGGTATGGTTTAAAACTAGTGGGATTTTATCCAAGGGGGTTTGATCTAAGGTGGTTTGATCAAACTCTCTTAAATTGGAATCCTTTAAATAGAACTTTTCAAGGCCTAAATCATTATATTTTCTAAAAATATGTGGTTTCAACAAAAATTATGATGTCCTAGAAAGTGTAAACCACCATTGTGGGATCACCCCCCAAGTAACAACCAAAATATAGTCCTTAATTTTATGCACAAAAAATGGCATAAAAAATAAGTATTGAGCAATTTAAGGTATAACATATGTTGGGTGTGGCAAAGATGAGCAATCAATATATCCACAAGTTCTTTTATATATTTGGAAAGATCAATTTCAACACACACATACACACACACACTTTTGTGGGAAAGATTGATAGAATCTATCAAGCTCAACACATATGAATTTCACAAGTGAAGCAACAATAGTGGCTAATAATTTCCAATAATGTAAAGGTAAATGAAGAAATTCACACCAAATTGGCACATAGAGCATCTTTTTATTTGAGAACGAAAAATTATGTCTCCATACCTAAAAGAATAATAGAGATACACAAAAATAGCATGGGCCATGTTTGAGGATAATGTCAACATGGCTAGCCTCAACAAAGAAAATAAGAAATAAACTTTTGGTAAGGTTCTAAACAACATTAATCCATACCCCATGCAGGGCCCAATACTTGAACTAACCCATTCACAAAGAATGCTTTCTTGGGAGTAGTCTCAACAAAAATGTCCTATCAAGGTAAATTTTTCTAACCATTTGCATGCATTATCAAATTCAAGGATGGGAAGAACCACATCCACTTGAGGGTAAGAAGATTACCTCATGGAAGACCTTTAGAATGAAATTATAGGGACACTTGTTTTGTGGTATCATTATCTATTAAAGCCACAATACCATCAACACCAGTATGACATACTAGGTTGAAATAGTTTGAGGCCATAAAAAGGACTACAAAAAAAATTGCAATAAATATGGAAGGGTAAAAGCTTTCTAGAGTGACATAAGGATGTCAATAAACTATAGAAAAGACCATTGCATGCAAATTTAACCTTTTTTGGGCTTTAAAATTAAATTATATTTATTTAGTGGTTTTGGGTGAAAGGGTTTCACTTGAAACTCTTTTTGTCATGTAGATGTCAAGTAATTTTGGGTGAAACTCTTTTGCCCAAAACTATTTAGGGTAAAACAATTTCACCTAAAACTACTTAGTTGGTTGAGAGTGTGACATAGTTCTATACTTTTACCCTCATGAGATGGCCCACAAATATTTGAAATGAAATATTAAGTATCCCACTATTTGTTAGAAGCACTCAAAAAATTGGAACCCACACATGTACAATAAATATTTTATTTTAAATGCAAAGGAAGATGTGGCTTATGGGTAAAATGCAAACACAAAAACTAAGGCACAAAGTAAATTTTTAATAAACTTTAAATCTTAAATACAATAAAATTTATGTGTATGTATATATTATAGTAAATAAAATAGTTTAAAGTAAAATAAAATAACTCTTTAAGTAAATAAAATCATTTTAATCTCTCATCATTTTAGATAGATACTCAAGCTCTCATTGATGGTCAAACAATTAATAATCATAAATTTTCAATATTTTAATTAGTTGATTTTATCATCATGTGATTCACAAGAAGGGAAACATTTGAGATGAAATTTATTGAGTCTTCCACTTATTGTTAGAAGCATTCAACAAATTTTGACCCACAAACGTGCAATTAAAGTTTGATACTAGCATACATAGATGCTGAGAAATATCATTCTAGAAGCACCTATTTATTCCACTTAAATAAGAAATTCAATAAAAAGTCTTTTTATGCCCAAAGAAGTAACTATTGGCAACAAGAGTTGGAGCATATTGACACAAGCATATTAACAAAAATTATTAAAGTACCAACATATATTTAAAAAACTAAAAGTATAAAATGACTCTTAAGTAAATAAAATAAAATAACTCTTGGCAAAAACAAAAGAACAATTCTTAAATAATTATTAAATATAATAAAATAAACAATAAATAAACTTACTATAAAATAATGTAATGCTTGCATGTTCCTTGTGTTGAAATATTTATATTTTGTATTAATGATAAGTTAAACACAATACAACAAAATATAACTGTTCAAGGCAAATAGACCCTTATAGCATTTTAACTAACAGAATTAAGGAGATCAAACATAGACTTCACAGTTTATAAGACTCCTTACAATGTAGCATCACAGTCTGAACTGAGACATAGTTTCTACTTCGTTGTAATTCTTTAATGAACCCCAACTGTCAAATGTATTGGAGGTTTTGAGTTCACCATTAGAAAACATATCCTCAATTTCATGGCTGGAAATGGTAGATAGTTGAAGGTCTTTGGCATCTGTGACACTCATCATTGAAGGTCTTCAAAGCTGGGGTGTCCTTCTAGCCATGGATGTTCGCACATGCCTTCCTTTAGGTGAAAGAGTATTGTACCATCTTTGAGTAGCATGGGAAACTTGCTTTTTTATAACTTCATGGTTGCCATAACAATAGCCTGCTATAAGGAAACCCTCAATTGGTAGCATCAACATCTGCCCCTCCATTGTTGTCATCTACTGCAAACTGGACATCATTGTCATCAAGCTGGTCCACTTGAGGATTGAAGTGTTTTGTTGGGATCCCCATGGTAATATTAAATTCCCTCCTAAACTCATCAAGTGCCTTAAGAAAGATCTCTTGTTCTGGTTCAAACAAGTGGCAAGTGTGGCCACTCTCGATCTCCCTTTTGGTGATGTTGGTCGAGTATCCCTTTACCAACTCCACAAAATTAGGAAGTGAGACTTTAACATGAAGCATAACCTGCGAAGCAATAGAGAGAAAAGTGAGTCCTTTTGATGACTCAGTAAGGATCCTTCTGTTTCCCTTAAATATATCCTCGTTTCTTGATTTCCATATGTGCCACATTATTTCAACAGTAAGAAAGAACCATAATTTCTTAAGATTGTGTTTCAAATTCTTATTAAATAACAGAATAGTTTTCCACATAACATTATCATTTTTATCCCAAACATCAAGGCCGTTGCAAAAAAAATTCCAAATTTCTTTCGCATAGAGGCAATCAAACAAAATATGCTTAATAGAATTAGGAATCCTGCACATAGAGCTAATATCAATATCATTAGACTTAGAAATATACGGCAGTGTATAAGAGCAAATTTTCACCCTATGTGTAATTCCCTTTTTTGCCTTTGTCCACCTTAGAAAACCAAGTTTAGAGGCTTAATTCCACCTAACCCTGTTGCTTGCATCACACTTGGCACCTATTTTGAATGTTGATGGAGGCGTTTCTGTTAGAGACGCCCACGCGACATGCTTACGTCCTTGACAGATTCCTACATCTGGAGCCTATAGAGGCGTTACACTCCCCATTGGGGGTTGATTTGTAATTCCCTCCTTGACCGACCAACCTAAATATGGTTGCTTTCTTCCTCATTCCTTCATATTCAGTCCTTAAACTTGCATTTGGAGGTTTGAAGATCTCTTTACCACTTCTAGACTTCATACACAAGCTTCACAATCTCTCTCCAAACACTTTACACTTCACATCAACAACATCAACACTCCACCATGTTAGTAGAGCAAGTGTGGAACAAAACACCATTGCAACAGAGGCTTGAGTTCCTCTCATTTTCTCCCCCATTAGCCTTGAGCGCTCTTGGTGGAGGTGGTAAGCTTTCACTCCTCTCCTCTATTACTTGGTTGAGTAGCATAACACTATTTTGTAGTGCTTGAAGTTCTCTTTACTTGATATATACTTCTCTCTATCTATCTGGCTATCCGTGGAGGTGGGAACACCAAAACGAGGTCTGACTAAGGCAGGCCCCTATACAACCATCCAACAGTTTCTCTCTTCCTCTTGTGTGTAGGTTTTGAAGACATTCATTTGGTGGAAGCTTCATCACTCGCATGGTTGTAAGTATTTATTTCCTTTCTTTTTCTCAATCTTTATTAGTTTTACTTCACTTTATCTTAGCTCTATTAGTTTCTGCTATTTTATTGTATTATGTGGTTTTAGCATTTAGAGTAGAAGTGGTTATTTACGCGTTTTCTGTGATAAATTCACTCTCTAGTCCATACGAGATGCCAATGCACCTTTGAGATGCTAGTGCACTGTGATGTCGTCTGTATTCTGCGCTGACATCCTTTGGCCGAGAGTTTGTCAATTTGTCCAGAAGACCTCTGTGACCCGCTCTTTTAGAATTTTGAAACTTCTGCACTATTCCATTGAGGTGGTATAGGGAAGTTCACCCCGTGAGGCTCTTTGAACGAATAGAACTCATGAGTAGTGAATCTCCCCATATCACATTTTGGTGAACCCAACGTGAAGAACAATGTTCTTCAAAAAAATAGGAATTGGTTTACCCCTACTTGGCAGGGTCATAAATTTTGATCCAAAAAAATTGTAATGGATTTAATATCTTCTTTTATTAGGTTTGTATCTCATTTTGTTCAAAATATTAATGATATTCCATTTAATGTATGTGATGGTGACTTGGATTTTCCCATGCACTTGGTATCTTTGATCCTTCTCATGAGATTCCTCTTTCTTCTGAGGAAATCTCATTGCAAGAAGACAAGATCATTGATACCTTTCTTAACATTACTTTACCTTCTCTTCATTCTGATGCACTCTCTTCTGGATATAATGCATTCGTGAATGATGAACCTTCCATTCCTTCCAGTGCACTCTCTTCTAGAGATGTTGCATTGGTGAATGATGAATCTCATCCTCATTCCAATGCACACTCTTGTAGAGATGATGCATTTGTGAATGAAAAATCTACTCTTCATTCCAATGCACTCTCTTCTAGAGATGGTGCATTGGAAAATGATGAACCTCCTTCCACATCTGATTCTCCTTGGATCAATGTCGAGAATGTTCCTTCAAATAACTATTCCACATTTGATCCTGTTTGGATCGATGTTGAGAATATGTGTTCAAGTAATTATTCTACTAGTTGTAATGAGTTTGTAAATGTAGTATATGTCTCTACTGCCCCTCAAAGGCCTAAGAGACCGGTTATTTACGTGACTCCAACTAGTCCTTCTCCTAAAATGGTTTGTTCTATTGATGGTGTCCCATTTAATAGTAACTCTCCTACTATTCCTATGGCTCCCTCTTATAAAGCAGTAGCCCATACTTATGAGAATAGTACTAATAAACAACCAAGCCTTCCTTAAGAACCTAAACCTACAACTAAAGCACCTAGTGATAACGGTCTTATCGTGCAACCTTGCATTATTTCAGATAAGATCTCATTGTGGGACTTGCTTCAGTCTGATTTGGTTTATCAATGTATGCTTCAAGAAGCCTTTCTAAAGATCCTCTTGCCTTCTTCCACTAGGTTACTAGATGCTGATGCGTTGATGGATTATATTCATGCAGATTCACTGAATATTACGTTCTATCCACAAGAGCTCCTGCCTTCGAAAGTACAAAAGCAAGAGGAACCTCTAATGATTATAGTCAACATTAATAAGATTGGTATTAGAAATACTCTCGTTGATGTTGGTTCAGTGCTCAACATGTGTAGTATTAATCTATTGCCTAAGATTAATATTGACTCATCTTCTATTATTTCTTCTTCTGTTGTTATTTGTGGGTTTGATAATGTTGTGCGACAAGCTCTAGGTATGATAGTATTACCTTTGTAGCTTGGACCCGTTACCGTACCTACCCTTGTATATGTCATGTTAGAGAAGTTACCTTATAACCTTCTTCTTGGTAGACCGTGGATTCATGCTATGGGTGTAGTCCCGTCTACCTTGCACAAATATATTATGTTCATTGATAACAATAAAGTAGTCACAATTAAGGCTGACCCTGAGGCTATGCACTTATGTGAGATAGCGGTTGCTAGTCAGGCTTCAGTTGTTCCTACTCTTATTCCTTCAGTATCTTCTAGTGTGTCGATGTTTACTATTGCAACACCTTCTACAAAGGGTGTTGTTGAGATAAATTTCCCTAAAGAAGATCCTTTTGAAGCAAGGAGTCCTAAGTGTGCTCCTTCTACCTCTTCTCAAAGGAATGCATGTCTTGGTAGTGATCGAGGTCCTTTAGACTTTACAAAATCCTTCGTTGGAGAATATAAAGTCAACCCAATCCACTTAGACATACTGACAATATCATCCACACCTGCTATCAAAGATTATTATTCTTTTGTATCTTGGGGTAGTGTGAGCAATAATTGTAATAGCCTTAGTGTTGATCCTCCTTCTGAGGATGAGGATTACGCTTCAACTAAAGAGGATAGTGTTGGTAGTCCTGTTAATAAGGATGATGGTGATCCCATAGAGGAGTGTGATCCCCATTGTTGGGACAATCCTCTTTATGAGGATCCTCCTTCTTTTCAAGACTTGCAAACACGTTATGGCCCTGGCTTTAAGTTCATCTCTAAATATGGCTATGAGCATAAAGGTTGTGGGTGCAACGAACAAGGCATCCAAGTCCCTATAGAATTCACACCTCGTAAGCATAATTTGGGACTTGGTTGCTCAAATGAACAATCGAAACGGAAACCATGCTTGAATGGTGATATGGATTCCATTCAACCTCATTCTCGTGGATTGATTTATCCTCCCTTGTCTTCTATCTTCGTACCTTCTTCTTCTTGTGGGAAGTCAAACCGTTCTCCACGAGAGAAAGGGTTGCTTCTTGCTCCTTATCCTTTATCTAAGCAAGTGCGTATTTTTTTGTAGCTTCTAAAAGATCGCTTAATCACTCTTCCTTCTCCTACACGTAATAAAATTCATAAAAACGATGAAGGAAAGCCTTCTTTCTATGCATACCATCAAGTGCTTGGTCATTCCACTAGCGAATGTAAGGCCTTGAAGGAAAAAATTCAAATTCATGATTCAGGTGTCATCAAACTCCCGTTTGATTGATGCACTTGTCCTTCCTTTGCTTGACAAGTGATATCGAGGCTTACCTCTATCCTGTTCTAAGTATTTTGCATGGTTCTCCTCCCCTGTATGATGGGGGCAGTGATAACTTGTCCTAGAGATGTGTGTCCTTCTTAAGGGCCCTTCTCTTTGCTATGTATTTCAAATCAAGCATCCCTTGAGTGGACCCCTTTCCTCTTTTGAAGGGATCCCAAGGGATCTCTTTGGAAGCCTTTCTTTCAGATGAATTCTTTGTGTCTAGCTTGGGGGAAACCTAACTAGACCTCACCTTTTGAACAACACATCCCTTGAGTGGACCCCTCTTTTTCCACACCGGATTCCCAAGGGAGCCCTTTGAGAGTCTTATGGTCTGCGTGACCGGCCGCTTTAGACACGTTCTATCTATGGGTAGACATGTCACCGCTTTTAGATGCATCCTATCTACGGGTAGACGTATCGACGCTTTAGACATGTTCTATCTACGGGTAGACGTGTCACCGCTTTAGACATGCTCTATCTACGGGTAGATGTGTCGCTGCCTTTTGACTCTACAGAGTTCGCTTTTCTGGGTTTCTTCCATGTGAGAGATCTTGGGGATACCTCCCTGCAGGATTGAGAACCTATAGGGCTCTTTTACATCCTTTTCTGGTGATACGGGTTTCCTCCTCAAGTGGGGTTTGCTTTTATCACCTCTTTTGTGGTGCGAGTTCTACTCTTGAGCAGGTTTTTCTTTCACCACGCACTTTTCAGTGATACGGGTTTCCTCCTCGAGCAGGGTTTTCTTTTATCACCTCTTTTGTGGTATGGGTTCTACTCCTGAGTGGGTTTTGCTTTCACCACATGCTTTTTGGTGATACGGGTTTCCTCCTTGAGTGGGGTTGTCTTTTATCACCTCTTTTGTGGTGCAGGTTCTACTCTGAAGCAGGTTTTGCTTTCACCGCGTGCTTTTCGGTGATACAGGTTTCCTCATTGAGCGGGGTTTCTTTTATCACCTCCTTTGTGGTGTGGGTTCTACTCCTGTGTGGGTTTTTCTTTCACCACGCGCTTTGTTCATTTCTATCTCTTCTCTTTTGTATATACCAAATCGAAGATATGCATCTTCTTCATCTTGAGTATATACTCTTCCTCTCTCCATCTTGAAAGTTCTATGTATTATTTTGGGATGACGTATAGTATTGAGACAACCCTCTACATCGAGGTCTCTTTTACTTTGTTGACTCGAATCCTTTAGCTTTTTATGCTCTAACATTGCTATCTGTTGTAGGTTCTTCTTGTCTAATGTATTATCTACTTCCTCGACGGTTCAGGTACACATTTCTAACCTTAATCTTTCTTGATCTACTTTACCGAGCACTCATCAGTATTCATGCTCACTGAAGTGGGGAAAAAATGTATAAGAGCGAATTTTCACCCTATGTGCAATTCCCCTTTTTTCCTTTGTCCACCTTAGAAAACCAAGTTAGGTGGCTTAATTCCACCTAAGCCCGCTGCTTGCATCACACTTGGTGCCTATTTTGAGCATTGGTAGAGGCATTTATGTTAGAGATGCCTGCACGACGTGTAGACGTCCGCACAACGTGCTTACGTCCCTGACAGATTCTTGCGTCTAGAGCCTATAGAGGCATTACACTCCCCATTGGGGTTCAATTTGTAACACCCTCCTCAGCCAACCGACCCAAATATGGCCACTTTCTTCCTCATTCCTTCATATCCCATCCTTAAACTTGCATTTTGAGGTTGGAAGATCTCTTCACCACTTATGGACATCATACACAAGCTTCACAATCTCTCTCCAAACACTTTACACTTCACAACAACAACATCAACACTCCACCACATCAGTAGAGAAAGTGTGGAACAAAACACCATTGCAGCAGAGGCTTGAGTTCCTCTCATTTTCTCCCCCATTAGCCTTGAGCGCTCTTGGTGGAGGTGGTAATCTTTCACTCCTCTCCTCTATTACTTGATTGAGTAGCATAATACTATTTTGTAGTGCTTTAAGTGCTCTTTACTTTATTTCTACTTCTCTCTATCTATCTAGTTGTCTGTGGAGGTGGGAACACCAAAATGGGGTCTGAATGAGGCAAGCCCCTATACAACCACCCAAAAGTTTATGTCTTCCTCTTGTGTACAGGTTTTGAAGACATTCGTTTGGTGGAAGCTCCATCACTCACACAGTTGTAAGTATTTCTTTCCTTTCTTCTTCTCAATCTTTATTAGTTTTACTTCACTTTATCTTAACTCTATCAATTTCTGTTATTTTATTGTATTATGTGGTTTTTAGCATTTAGAGTAGAAGTGGTTATTTACGCATTCTCTGTGATAAACTCACTCTCTAGTCCATACGAGACGCCAGAGCACCGCGCTGTTGTCTATATTTTGCATTGACGTCCTTTGGCTGAGAGTTTTTCAATTTGTCCAAAAGACCTTTGTGACCTGCTCTTTCAGAATTCTAAAACTTCCACACTGTTCCATTGAGGTGGTATAGGGAAATTCACCTTGCAAGGCTCTTTGAATGAAGAGAACTCGTGAGTAGTGAATCACCCCATAACACAGGTAGCCTCTGCAAAATGATAACCCACTTAAAGCAAGCTTTTTTAGGCTCCAGATTGTTAGACCATATGTTAGATAGGTGCCAATGCTAGTCCTTATTACTGAGGGTTAGGCCCCAACAGCCATTAAGATGGTTGATGAGAAAGGAGTCATAAATCAATTCCTTATAAATTGCTTTAGCTTTGAGGCTAGGGAGGGTGACCCCATCATGCCACACTAAGCCTATAACAAGGTCAAGAGGAGGATCAAGATTTTTGGGAAATTTGGCCCCACTACAGGCATTCAAGATGGAGGAGTAAGTTCTGAAACTCATGGGGGGAAGGCTGAATCTGTCAGCAAGGTCCTCCCAAGGTAGCAAAGAGCCATTTCCAAAATGCTATTAAAAGTACAGATGCTTAGTTGGCACCATTTCTTGGTTGAGCAACCTTGGAGGAGAGCGATGGGTTTGTTGTTATGGTAAAGATTCCAACAAGGAGATTTGAAGGTGTGACACCTGGCCCCACTGTTGAGAAAAATACTGGCTGATTTGCACTAAACTTTATGCTTGATAGCCTCCCAATATTTCCAAAGGATTTTGAAAACTATAGATCCAAATGGGGTCATGGGATAGTCACACATGAGGATGTCACTCAAAGGAAGCAACTTCTAGGCTTTAGCATGCTTCGGAATCACAACTTCGATGTTATTGTGCACCAACACCTTCTAGGGGTCATTGCCATCAAGAGCCTTAACAATCCACTTTGTAGCCAGGGCAAGACCTTGAAGTTTCAAATCCTTGAGGCCCAGGCCCCCAACATCTTTTGGGAGGTAGCACCATTCCCATCTAACAACGTGCTTCTTCCTTTTGCCCCTCCCATCGGACCACAAAAAGTTTCTTATCCTTTTTTGGATTTCATTGACCTGGTAGCTATAGAACACCCAAGTCGACGCAAAGTAAATACTATAGGATGAAAGGATTTTTTGACAAACCTACAATCTTCTTGCGAGAGATAGATATTGTTTGTTCCATTTGTTCAACTTCCTTTCATTTTTTTATTTTAACCAATCCCACATGTCTTTTAGATTGGGTTTGATAGCAAATGGAATCCCCAGATATCTCACGTATAAAGTAGGGCCTCCCCAGTTGAAGCCAAATTCTTTTAACCACTCGGTAGGGGAGTTTTCCCAGCTGAGGACAATAGTTTTGGTTTTAGAAATTTTAGCTCGTGAGGCCTTGCAAAAAAGCTCAAGCTTCTCCATCAGGGAGGAAAGTTGTTTTTCTCCAGCTCTGGGAAGAGGGTTGTGTCATCAACAAAGTGGACGTTCAAAAGCTTGGTGTTGTCAAGCAGCTTAACACCCTTGATTTTTGGGGAGATAAAATGATCTCTTAACGCGTAGTATAAGGCATATGATGCAATGACAAACAGTGTTGGTGCTAAAGGGCACCCTTGATGAATTAATCTTTCCAACAGTATTTCATCTGAGAGGGACCCATTAATATCCACCTGTGCAAATGTATCTCTCAAAAGGACCTTAGTCATTTCACAAAAGCTCTTAGGGAAGCCAAAGGTCTACATTGCGCTGATCAAGAATTGCAACTCAACCCTGTCATAGGATTTTTCAAAGTCTAACAGTACCATTGTAACATTTTGTTTGGATTCCTTTGCCCATTGCATCTCTTCCCAACCTGTTATTAAATTCTCTAAGATGTACTTGCCTTTTATGAATCTATTTTAGGTGCTAGAAATAAACCTTGGCAAGATGTTGACAAGCCTTGAATCCAAAACTTTGGCTAAGATCTTATAGGAGATGTTCAAGAGTGTGATAGGTCTCCAATTTTTCACAAGGGTTTTGTCCCCCCTTTGGGGAGGAGTCTGATAATACCTTTGTTAATTTCCTTACCCAAAGAGCCTCTACTTAAGGCTTCCTCATAGACTTGCGCAAAGTCATCTACCACCCAGTCTGAGAAGCACTTGTAAAATTCAATGGGAAGGCCATCACAACCAAGAGATTTATCATTCCTCATTGTTGCAATAGCCAGCCTAATTTCTTTTTTGGTCACTTTCTCTGAGAGTTTGGCAAATTCTTCTTCTGATATCCTTTTCAGGATTAGTTTGCTTATGATATCTCTTGCTCTTTGGTTGTCATTGATGCCCCCTTCCGAGGTGAAGAGATCTTTAAATAAGGATTGAAATTTTTTCATAATTTCCCCTTGAGAGGAGAGTAATCTTTCACCATCCCATATTTGATCAATATGTTCTCTACTGTTTTTCTCTTTAAGGAAGTTGAAAAAAAAATTGGAACCTTTGTCCCCTGCATTGAGCCAATTTAATTTTGCTCTGGTCCTTTGCCCATTTATTTTATGAGCCTAGATCCTCCTGAGACTAGTTTTGGCTTTTACGAGTGTTGCCTCAAGTAACTCATTGTCAAGGTCTTGTTGGACCTTGGATTCGGCTAGGGCCAGATCCTCCTACAACTTATTCTCCTCCCTTCTCATGTCTAGGGCCTTCTTTTTGCCAATTGTTTGGAAGAGTTTTCTCCATCCATCAACATTGGTGTTCCATATTTCAATGGTAGAGACTTCTTTGAGCAGCCATTTATTAATTTCTCTGAGGGAAGTACCAGCGTCCTTGCAATCACTATCCTTAAGAAGGTCGGTGTTAAGCAAGAATGCCTCCTTTTTGTTTTCCCTTGGGTTTTCACCCTGATTGATGGTGAGGGCAGCCATAATAGGGTGGTGATCAGACAAAGTATAGGGGTGAACAGAGATTTTACTCCCTTTGCATCCAGGATGAAGCTGAAAGCATTTTTGTTAGCATACAACCTATCCAGTCTGCAGCATATCTTGTTTCTGCCCTTTTGGGAATTACACCAGGCATACCAGATGCCTTTGCAATCTTTTTTTCCCAACTCCATCAAGTCCACCATCTGAAATTTAGATTTCAGCCTGTTCCAGAAAAAACTTCTCATTTCCTTTCCATGTCATATCTATGCCACCCCATTTATCTTTTGCATGTTCTACCATGTTAAAGTCCCCGCCAAGAATCCAGGGGACATCAAGAAGGGTGGTGGACCATTGCAAGAGTTTAATCCTATCCCTGTGATAATTGGGGGCATAAACTGTGTAAATACCAAAATCAAGATTCTTAACTTTCAGCGTGACCCACACAACTCTGTTACAAGGAGAAGTGTTGTGGCCAATGATGGATTGAGACTAGTGATTGGAAATCAGAATTGCTACACCCCCTCTTCCCCTATCATCTGCAATGGAGAAGCAGATGGAATTGTTCCAGATGAATCTAATATTGGTCTCCAGGGTAAAGCCAGTGGCTTTGGTCTCCTGAAGAAATACAAAATCTTTATTTTTTTACATGTTAAGAAACATTCTGACGATGTATTTCCAATCAAGTGACTCTAGTCCCCTGATGTTCCAAGATATACAATTAATGTTCATTTTCCATCATCATAGGTGATTCACTCTAGTCAGATCTGAATTGCTCAAAGCATTTCAGCAGTTTGTCTTCTACCTCTTGTCTTTTAGGTGTGGGTGATCGAATGATCCCATTGTTCTTCCTTCTCTTATGGGTTTTTTTGGTAATTTCCCCTCCCTTTCCTATTTTCACCAGATTGGAGTTCTTTCTTGGCCTCTCGGGACCCTTTTTTGGTTTGTCCAATTGGGTGCATCCTCATTTGTTGGGGGTCCCATAGCCCCACCCATATCTTCCAGATCTCAACCTTCCTTTGGAGTTGGGGAGGCTTCTTAAGGGGCAGTGCTGGGATATCCAGCTTTTGAGAGAAGATTAGAGTCATCCTCTGGCTCAAAGATAGCACATTCAATGCGGGTCTGGTCAAGAGTAGCAGAGAGTCTCCACACCAGAGGCTCCTCACCCCTACCACCAGAGCCACCAAGGGGAGCCTTTAGGTTGGTTGAGCTTTCAGGAGGTGGCTGGAGCGCACCAAATTTGTCTTTAATTTCGCCCACTGAGCTCACGAGGAGAGACAAAATCAGGGAAGGGGAAGGTGTTGGAGAGGGGTCCCTAGACTCCTGCCCACACCCACACAAGCATCACTAACTAGGCCAGGGGACGCAACTCTGAAATAAAATTATTTTTTTCCTTTTTCAATAGTTGCCACGGTTGTTCTAGGGCTTCTGGTGGGGATGTCGAAGTTTTCTTGAATCCTCGACCTAATTTTCCTCATAACTAATTGTTGGGCATTCAACTTTTCAATCACAGATGAGGAGTTTGGGAGAGGAGGCTCACATGGATTGACAACTTTGTTAGGAACGAGGAAGGGTAAGGGTTCACTATTTAAGATACCACTTTCATCTTTTGGAAAAAGTGCATAGAAGGAGTTCCCAGTCATGACCAAGTCTGACTCAGGTGTGGCATGACGAGGTTCATCAACCTCACAGGTTTACACAAAATTTAAATCCATCAATCCACCATTATCAATGCATGGGGGTATCTCCTTCACCCCGTCCATGGATGGGGGGCAATCGGTGGGAGGCTACAAAAACTAGAAGCAGCAGGGTTTTCACCCGTCGTTGGTTCCCTAGGTGGGGCCAAGTTAGCCCCCGAAAAAAGGTTTTTTATTCGGGGGAGGGCCCTTGTGGTTTTGAATAATCAGGAATTTTTTCCTAAGGTGCCCCTCACATCTACACAGAAAGCAAGAGTTGACGCCACCCAAGAAAACCAGTGGGCAGGAGAAGATCGTGCTTTATCATGAATTTTCAAGCAGTTATGGGTTTCGATACCAGGGGTGAGGGAGACCAAAACGCAAGCATTGAGGCTAGGCAAGGCCGCTTTGGTCTCATTGACCTTGATAAACCTCCCGAAATGTTCAATAATCTGGGGAAGAATTATCCAAAATTCAGGAGGCGATTCCTTAATACTTATCCATCTGGGTGAGGAGAGCACGAGCAGTTCTTCGATTATGACTGAGGGCACCCACGGGAGGGCTCAGAAAACACATTTTCCAACAGTCCAGAAAGGTTTTTCCAGAACATTTTTCTACATCTCATGTATTTTAAAGATGACAAATAAACCTTTTTGTATTAATATGCAGTAAGTTAATTGAACACCAATTTTTTTTAACCAGACATTAGAGAACCATGAATCTATGTATTTTCTTGCAGGAAATTTATTGATATCTGTTGCAACTAGAAAAATGGTAGATTCTTTAAGCAAAATCCTTTCATTTGCTATGGTTTCTTTTAATATGGAGTTGGGAAACAAGTGTAAATCATAGAGAACACAAGTATCTTTACCTTCCCTTTCGCCCCCATCACCAAGTACCTATTTCGAGGAGAACCTGGCGCCTTTAGGAGCAACGAACCTGGGGTTGGTGACCACAACACTGAATGATTTGGATGAAACAACTGGAGAACCGGTGCCACTTTCCATATTAGAACGGGTGGGAGGGGGCGTACCCCCTTCCATTAAATAAAAAAAAACAAAGTAGAGTATGCAGGAAGAGGCCCTCAACAAGCGATATCAAAAAGTCGACGGTAGGAGACCAGAATAGAGCACATATGGAAAACAAAAGCAAGGATAAGAAAAGGGAAAAGAGGATCCTTAGGAGAAACAAACCTAGGTGGGGGAGGGCATGGCCTCCCCCACAGCCATTGATCGCTGACACAGATCCCCACGCCCTCGAAGATCAACCAGTTGTAGACCGTTCTCTTTTTCCAATCCTATCCCGAAATATTTATATTTAGTATTGTATTTTGTGTAGTTTGAGATGTTAGATGATTGATTGATGATCGTATTTCCATGCTTATATGATGTATGTAGTATTGTTCCTTGTTGGGTGTTTGTGTATTACTTTGACTACTATATATTAAGTAGGTATGTTTGACGTTTGCTATGAGGATGAATGTACAAAGTTATTTATCCACTTGATTTTGTAGGTCTAATTTATTCCTCAACGATGATTATTTTGGAGATATTATATTGGGCCTTGTTCATCTATTGTTCCTTATCATACTCAAATCAAGTGTGAAGTACGTTGTGTGTGACCCTATGTAAATCTAAACCAAAGACAATTCTAGAGTCCATTTGTGTTGTGGATTACTTGTAATTGTGTGTTTTAATTTAATGGTTTCTTTTTTGTTTGCACGTAAATATGTTTCAATGAATTGACTATTGTATTTTGGTTGGTTAGATGTTTTTGTGAGTTTGGAAAAAGGGAAGTACATGGTTAAGTTAATTACTCTTAGAAATTATATTTTAATTGGGTGCAATTTGTATTTAAGTTCGAATTATTTCATTAGAATATGAATATATGGAACTAACTTAATTATTTTATTTAGCTCTTGCAAAGAGGAAAATGTTTAAGTTTGATTTTTCATGAAATGTATTTTTGGGTAAAAGGGAACTAAAAAGGTGAATAAAATAAAAATAGAAAAAGGGGAAATTATAAAATAGGTATTAAGGAAAAGAAAGTTATTTGAAATTATAAAATAGGTATGAAGGAAAAAAAAAAGTTATTTTTATTTTCTATTCTTACATTTTGGGAAAAATGGCTCTAAAACCCCCTCTTTTAGAAAATTTGAAACTTGGTGGATTCAGATTGATTTTGATGGAGTGAACCTTGATATTGCATTGGATGTGGGATATGAAGAGGTGTTTACATTGTGTGAGTGATTTCATTTCTTGTTTTGGGAAAAAATTGAAGAAATCATATTTTTATTGGAATCAAAATGAGAAACAAATCTACTCCCTCTCTCTGTTTCTTGCTTTCTTTTGAGTTTTGGATGGCATGATCACCATTAAGGTAGCATAGGACTTCCTTTGTAGATTGAATTTTGATCAAATAGACTATTTTTTATTTTATTTTAAAAAATTGAAGTGCCTAATTTATGCCCTTACTATGGATTTTTTTCTCAAATTCTTCAAAATGTGAATTTTATTGTATGGAATCTTTCTAGGATTAAAAGGATGCATGTTTTGTTTTTTTGTTTTTTTTTTGCAATAAAAAATATAGAAAATCAAGTTTGAAGGTAATTTGCTAGTTTTTGAGATAAAAATATATTAGAAAAATTGAATTTTAGAATTGATTTTGAATGAATTAGAATGGGGGATTTTATGTCTCCTTAATTAATTTGTGACGTGGATGTTATGAAATCATGTTCACTATTTATGCCATGTTTGTGCATTGTTTTCTATGTCACACCCAATTGAGCAAATTGAAGTGTGAAGAACTTAGTATTGAGGTCTAGGGTTAGGGAGGAGTGGCTCTACACATTATCCCAAGTTTGGATATGAATTTTTTGCTACAACAATTGTAGAAATATAATTCAATTAGAAATCGATGATTTTGTGTAATTGGTTAAGCTACTAAGATTTTGTTGAGGACATGGTTTGAGCACTTGCATAGGCTTGGTATGAATGGACAAGGGCATCCCACACCTATTTTGGTGGTAGATGTCACTTGATTACTCCATTTTCCTTGCGATAGGCTTATATACGAGGGTCCACAAGCTCTTTCTTTGTGTTTTATAATGACACTCTTTACCTCTCACTAGCTCACTCATTCTTGTGATCATTGGGTCTTATATCCAATGTGTTCCTATCCTTATCTATCTTGTGTTATTGGTTGAGTGATTATTATATATTTTTCATACTAGTTTTGTCTACACCATGGTTGGTGTGTGTAAGTCTCCCATGTTTGACCTATAAGTGTGCTTGTAGCCCTTGTGATGACCTCTTAGCATGGTGGGGTGGACCTAAGGGTACCGCATGGTAGGGTGGCATGAAACCATTGTTGGGGAATTAGAGGATCTATCTGGAGAACTCTAAGATTGAGATTCAAGGTTTGAAAAGGCTTTATGTTTTCATTTATTGTATTGTTAGCATTATCTTTCAAAATGTATAATGTAGGAAATTTGAGTCCTCTTTTCAAATTTTAATACTATTATTGGAACCTCCTCATGGAAAGATTTTAAGCCAACCACATAAGTGGTATTGTTGTTATATTTTCTTTTACCATGTATTGATGTTGGTGTCAAGCGTGCATGTGGTTTTATATGTTTTTAATCCTTTTTGAGATGTTGGTTAAAATCAATTAGAGAAAATTTCAATTTGTGTTTAAAATAACTATGTTGCTTAAAAAGCTTGTAATTTGGTATCCTTGCAATCTCTAGTTTCCTTTTTGTGTCTCTTGTGTGATGATTGCAAGAACTTACCTCATTGTGGGGCCATTTTGACTTCTCTTTGTTGCCTTTGTGTAAAGAGACGAGTAGGACTCCTTCCCTATCATTATTGATGTCATTAGTCATGTCTTGGAGTCCTTTGTTGAATCCCAAGCCTTTGGGAGTTATCTCATTTGTGGGCTAGTAGCTTTGGAGAGTGGGTGTTAGTGTTCACCTCACTCTCTCTATGGTTTTCATTCTTTTGAAGTTTGTTTTCAGTTGTATCTCTTCCTTAGGTGTGTCTTGAGTGTTGTGCTTGGCATGGTGGTCTAGATGGGGGCCTTCATTGACTCACTTTTTTGGATGCTACTGTAGGTACAAGACACCGTCATATGGAAAAGATTGCAATGCATTCTTGGGACTCCAATGCTTGGTCAAGATTCTAATGCCAAACTAAGACTTTAATACATATGTAAGACACTAGTAGAATTTCTCTAGTGTCCTCCTGGCATGTTGTAGTCCTTTGGTGCACTAGATTGTCTTTTCATTTGTCAAATAATGATTTATTCTAGGGATTTTTCAAGAAAACTTTGTATACAAAATTTTGTCTTCTTAGCTTGGTGAATCTTCCCATGTTATCACTTTATTGACAAGTGTTGTAGCTTCAGGGTTCATCGTCCTAGGGTTATCTTGTTCTATAGGGTTCTAACCCTTGTGTTAGAGGCTTGTTGTTGGGTTTTCATCCCTCTTGGGAGTTGGTTTGTGTGTAGATAACATTGGGAAATCAATGGTCATGTCATCTAGTCAAAACATGGTATCTCCAAGTTATTTCACCATTGTGTAGGTTTCCTTTGATGTTGTGAGAGTTTGTGTTGGTGCAGATGTGAGGTTGATGATTCCCTCATCCCCTTTCTTATGTTGTGTTCATCAAAGAGCACAATTGTCAATTATTTTATGGTCATTGTTTGGGTGTTGTTTCCCTCTCTCATATTGTTTAGGTGTCGTTCTACTCTAATAGATTCATTGTGGTGAATTCATCCCATGATTGCTTCCACTAGTACCACCTTGCTTGTAGTAATGGTGAGGTTATCTTGTTGTAGAGTCCTTGTGTTGTGGTGTGTGTGACACGACACTTGTACATGCTCGTTGGTGTGCAATGTAATTTTTGATTGTCATATCTTAGATGTTGGTGTTGTTAGTTCAAAAAGAAAAAATATTATGTTAGCTATTTTCCCAGGAGTGTGGCTTGGGACATTATAAATATTTCTTAAGTAAATAAAAATAACTATTCAAAAATAAAGAAAAATAAAATTGCTCATAAATAAATAAAATAATTTTAAAATAACTCTTAATATATAAGACTTCAAATGAAAATAAAGTAAACGATGTAAACAATATAAATTTAAAATAATTTTAAAGCAACATAAAATAATTCTTAAATAAATATAATAATTCAATATTGATATGCTCCAAACATACCTATCAATTAAGAATTTTCAATTTAATATTTATGAACGTTTTGTACATGACATTTGTATTTAAGATATTTATACACCTCATTCACTTCATAAAATAGTAACACTTGCACCTAAAGGAGGTTCAAGGATTACGCCGATAAAAAACTATATGTATGTTAATATGCTAGATAATACGTGTTTGTGCATGGGTGTGTATGGGTGTCATATGCTACAAATTTTAATTGTATGTGGTTAAATTAAACAATTAATAATAAATGCTAAATAATGGAATGAAATAAACTTAGACGAATCTAGATTTTTCCTTAAAGAAATTAAGTATTTTCTGATTTTGAAATATTTGCATACAAATTTAAAACATAAAGCAATGCAAATTAAGAAAGAAATTTGCAATCAAATTGACAGAAAAACATTACAAATGGAAATAGAATATCCCCATCTAGGGGAGAGGGGCTAGTAGTCGTGTGGGCTAACTTTGTCAACATGTAGCAATTGACTAAAATGTCATAGAACTTTTTTTTTTTTTTTAATGTGAACTTGCCTCTTATCTATCTATAACTAAGGTTTGGAGGTGTGACTTATCATGCAACTCGCCACGTCAGCACATCTATTGAGAAGTGTCTAAATTTTGAATTTTTAAAGATTTGACCAAAACTTAATCATGGGACCCCTAGTAGTTGAACAAAAAAATACCATTTGTTGCTTGTAAAATTTCATATTTTTATTTAAAATAAAATTAATATGCAACTAAATGGACCAAATACCTATTGGTAACCATAAATCTTTGATATCTCTAGCTTTTATATTCAACACATATGGACCAATAGTTGAAAACAAAAAATCTATTTGTTGTTGTAAAAACAACACATAATTATTTAAAATACAACTTATATCAAACAAAAATGGACCAATAGTTGAACACTAAAACTTTTTGAAAATCCTTCACATTTAATGGGAAAATATATGGTATTTATTGTGCTCAACTTTTATATTTGTGATAGGACAAACTATTAATATAAAATACCCCAATGCTTGTATATTGCCACCCCAATAGTTGTACACATAAAAACAATATTTTTTCATTATGATAACAATACTTGTTTAAATGAGTGTCTTATTTAATAAATGAGCATTTTATTTTTTAAATGTCACACTTATAGTAGATAGTTATGAGACAAAAAATACTTATTTCATTTTTTCATGAATGTATTTATGTTTTTTTATATAACATTTAGAGGTTCTCATGTGTTCGAGTATGAGTCCACTTTTGATCAACATTTAGTTTTTTTATTTATTTACATTTGGACTATTTATTTAAAATATATACTATAAATATGTGGAAAGACTGAGTATTATAATCACAATTAACTACACAACTATTGGACCCTGCACGACCATTGGCCCCTCTCCCCTAGTTGGAAAATCAATATGTATTTGGCTTTTACATGATAAGTGAGATTTTTTAGGCTTTTACCATCAAATGGCATTGGTTTACCATTAAACAACACTTAAAACTTGTTTTCTAATGACTCAACAGTGGTTTGTAGGCGTGAGACTTGTTTTAGGTTCAAATCTCCCACTATATGTAGCCTATCAACTAAATAATTAATTTTACCAACTTGAAATATTTACGCACCTCATTCACATCATAATAAATAACTAGCACTTGCACCTAAAGGAGGTTCAAGGATTACATCGATAGAAAACTTTATGTATGTTAATATGTTAGACAGTATGTGTTTGTGAATAGATGCCATGCAAATTCTAATTGCATGTGGCTAGATTAAACAATTAATAATAAGCGATAAATAATAGAATGAAATAAACTTAGACAAATATCGATTTTTTCCTTAAAGAAATTAAGTATTATTTTATTATGAAGTATTTGCATATATAAAGCAATCCAAATGAAAAAAGAAAGTTGTCATCTGCGAATAAAATATTCCCATCAGGCTTGGAATTTGATGGTCTATGTGGCCCTTTTTTGCATTTTAGACATATTACAACTTTAAAATTTATTAGACCATATAAATTGACCTACAATATTTTTATATAACCTTATATATGACACTTTAAATTATTATTAAACCGTAAAAAATTATTATAGGCAATATATATTATAAAAATATAAATTAGTCTAAAATCTTTTCAAATATGGAATTTAATTCTTACAAAATTTGTGTGCTTTTTTTATTAGTGAGCATTTGTAGGTTTTTGAATTCCTCTTTGGCTTTTATAAATGATTTTTTATTTTTATTGTTTTACGAGTGATTGGAGAGCTTCCAATTTTATTGGTGAGCATTTGTATCCCCTTGAATGAAGTTGTGTGAGGAGTATGAATGAAAACAAAGAAAGAATTAGAAGTAAAAGAATTACTATGAGAGAGATAGAGATATATTTTTTTTACAATTTTTTATTTTTCACAAAACGTCAAATGCAAGGTATTTAAATAATCAAACCGTCACAATTTTTTTTATGACAGGTAGGGTGACGGTCAAATTCCAGACTCGATTCCCACCCAATTGTCAAATCAATATTTATCTGAATTTTATATGATAAATAAGATTTTGGAGGCTTTTCCCTGATATTTTGGAGATTGACAGCCGATCTACCACTAAATGACAGCTGAAACTTGTACTTAAATGGTTTGGAAGAGTCTGGTGTCAAACCCAAATCTCACATTATATAGCCTGTCGGCTAATAATTATCTTATTTTACCAACTTAAATTTACGTATAACTATTTTAATGATGATCCTTTTTAACAGGAACGACATTTGAAACACATGCAACCCACCGACATGAATCTTGTATTTCTAACATGGTCCGTTTTTTCACCCAAACTTGGCTGAATTTGGAACCAAATTCAAAGGCGATCTGATTGCAGGACTTTCATCAAAATCTGCAGTCAATCTGAAACGCATACACAGATGAGACGAATATTTTTACTTTTCTTTTTCCCCGCCCAAATAAAAACAATGATGTTTTCTTTTTTTGTCTAAATTGCAGATATCATTACCTTTCAGATGTCGTTGGCGGGTGACTGGGACTGTGAAAGATTAAAGACAAGATATACGACTTTTCTGGAAAGTTTTTGGATTTATCGTCTAAATATTATTTTTAATATTTCATATTATATAGTATGATTCAGTATAATGTAGAAAAAATAAATCTTGATGATAGTTATTTTTAATATAATCAGAAGTAACGAAAATAAATTATTTGTACTTCAAACTTTCTCCTTTGTATTTATTCAAACTCAGGACTTAAAATAGATGCCAAAGATTAGATTTTGTTTAGTGTAAAAATTTGAGATATTCTAGATGATGTCAATAGATCGGATATCCTTCAAATTTTGAAAATGATATTTTATGGAATATTGAATTAAAAAATATATTCATACACCTAATATCATAATTACAATTTTGGCATTATCATCTACCAATCAGAATATTGACAAATTTTAAGCGACTTACAAACCAACATGCATATGCTTCCATAAAATATTTTAATTGTTAATTGATTTTATTTCTCCATGTGAATGGTCCGATTTTTATAAAAATGCCAAATATAGCAAGTAAGACTATATATTTATTATGTCCTTGACACGTGAGCCTTAAATTTAATGACTGTCGTAGAGCATTTGTCTTTTAAAATGGAGACAATATGCATTCGTCAATGATTGACATTTGGATGTTAGAGAAGAGGACATGTAGGTACTAGTAGTTTCTAAGGAAAAGCTAGCTTTCCGTTTTTTTGGATTTATGATTAATTTGATGTAGTTACATGAGAAAATATTCTTTTGTAGGCAAGAGGTCATAAGGTCTGATCTCCCCCCATCCTCGTGGTATCGAAGGACACGTCCTGCCAACATCATCATCATGTGAAAAAGGAAAAAGTTTACCAAGCGCACTATAATTTATAAGTGTTTATAAAGCTCTTTTTTCCGGGCACATTCATTATAAAGCTCTTATTACCGCATCCAATAAAATAATACAGTGCGATAAGTGTTTATAAAGTTCTTTTTACCAAGCACATTTATTATAAAGCTCTTTTTACCGCATCCAATAAAATAAAACACAAGTGCACTGTAATTTATAAGTATTGTGTTTTATGAACCATTCATTATAAAGCTCTTTACCACATCCAATAAAATAAAGATTTTAATATTTCTTACAAGGCCAGGCAATTTATGGTGCCAAGAGCTACAGCAAAAGAATATCATGCTGACACAATGACAAGACATAAAGGTTGTTTAAATATTGTTCACTATCAATCTTACATCTAAAATGATACAAGCAAAACTAACTTGTTCATTTCATTATTAAAATAAAAATTGCACATATTATATTTAACTTTGTCATAGGGGATTGTGATTTGGGCCACCTATAACTTTTTTTTGTATTTAAATATTGTCCACTATCAATCTTACATTTAAAATGATACAAGTAAAACTTATTAATTTCATACAGGTTGTGGATAAGCCTTGGAAATTTCTAAATCATTTTAATATTGTAGATCTTGATATAAAAACTTGTTTAAATGTTTTCCCTCACTTTTTCAAATACGACAATTACATTGTCCACTTTTTTCCTACTTACTCTTCTTTAAATGTTGTCCACATCTAAAATGCATTTCACAATTAAAATAATAAAAACGCACATATTATATTTAACTTTGTCATAAGAGATTGTGAGTTAGACCAACTATAATAATTTTTGTCTTTAAATATTGTCCACTATCAATCTTACATCTAAAATGATAAAGTAAAACTCGTTCATTTCATAAAGGTTGTCCATAAGTCTTGTAAACTTTCAAAATTCATTTACTATTATAGATCTTGATCAAAAACCTCACTTTTTCAAATAAAACAATTAAATTGTCCACTTTCAAATCATTTTCTTACTTTCTTGTCTTTAAATATTGTCCACTATCAATCTTATAGAAATAAAACTTATTCATTTCACAATCAAAATAAAAATTCCACATATTATATTAACTTTGTCAAAGAAGAGTGTAATTTGAACCACCTATAATATTTTTTATTCTAAAATAAAAATGGTTGAATATTGTAAGCCGTACAGAAAAAAATGGCCTATTGTATAGAAAAAAAGGCACGTTTCACATTTTTTTTATCATCTAAATACGTTTCACATTTATTTGGAATGAAATATATTTTGTTTTTATCATCTGAAATTCTGCCCTTTTGATAGGCCCTCCTTCTCTAAATTGATTGAGTGGAATACGATGAATGGAAAGGACTCTTTTCAATGTTTTCCCATTGTTTAAGAGGCTAATCTTATCTGCACCCTTTTTTTTTCTTTTTCTTATAAAACAATCATATAAATGTATATGATAAGCTTTAAAAAGACAAGATATCATATTTGTAAAGATTCTTCAATCATATATACATTAGATATATAACTCTAGTGCAGATCTAAAACAATTAGCCTGATTGTTATTGTTCTTTTAAAAGAATTTATTTCCCCTTTTTAGTGGAAATTGTTAATGGTCACATGTAATTAGATCTTTGACATTTTATCATTCAAGATTTGATTCAATTTTTTTTGGTTGGAAGCCTTGTTGGTCTCTCCTATTATAGATAGGCCTTTTGGAGGAGTATGTGGAACACTCAATACAAATTATAAATTTATAAATATTTATTAATATATCATTTAAAATTGTAAAGGTGAAATTTGTATATTTATGTTACTTTTTCTTTAGTTTTAAGTTTATTTTGAAAGCACGTTTTAATATAATTATATATTGATGAATGATATAATCGTGTAAAGTTGAGTTCATTTCTTATTCATTATATAACTTCATCTTTGTTCATTCTTATATATTTGATCTTATCTTATTTGTTCCTACATATTTTTTCATATATATATGATCTTATCTTATTTGTTTCTATGTATTTTTTCATATATTTCATATGTATTGCATCCCTCATGTCTAAACATTCATTTCTCACACTGAATTATTATTACCTTATCTTAGGTCAATTGAATGGGTGTGACATCAATGTTATGCCTATGCCCATAGAACCAACCCTTAAAAAATTCAAAAAATAAAATTCAAATTCTATCAACTCCTACCCATTTCTTTCTCTTTGTGAACCAACTTAGTATGTGTTTTCGATGATTATTTTTTTGTATTGGTGTTTAAAGACATTCATTTGCACCTTAATCTAGATCCAAGTATCATCCTAGAATCGTTCAACTTCTTAGAGTATTCACAAAACATTTATTAGAGGAAAACTTCAATTTGTGCACTAAAGGGAATACTTTTTACTTTCTTATCATCACCTAGGTATTTGCACACTTGCTTGCTATCTATCAATCTTTAGCATGAGCATAAAGTATCTCTAACAATTGATCTAAGAGAATTTTCCCCCAGCAATTTGACAACCTCCTTAAGGTATTTTTAAATACTCTTAGTTCTTAACAACTAAGAAGTAGATAATTTGATGAGCTAGAGAGTAGAAGTGTGCAATCAATATGATTAGATCTATGAGCCACAAGATAAATACATGCCTATGAAAGTGATCTAAATCCTTGGATTCAATGCAAAAAAGCCATAGTCTTGCATATAATCCAAGGTAAAAGCATTACTTGAATAATCTATTTTCTCTACCAAAGTAGCAAAATTCAATGCTACTCTAAAATGATTCACCTATATTGATTCTAGAGCTAAGTATACTCTTCTTTCATAATTAATTTTCTAAATTAGAATTTATTATTCAATTATCAAGTTCTCAACTAATTATTTATTTAATCTAAATTGATTTATGTTGAGTTGTACATATTTGTTTAATTAGATTAGATTGACATTATGGGAATATTATTTCCTTTTACATTTTTGATGAGCCAGTTCGATCTAACACCACCCTAAATTTTTACTTTAGGGTTTATACCTTCAATTTTTTTTAAGGTTTCATATCTATACTTTTATTGTCATTTCTTTCTCAGGTTTATTGATCATATTCATTATTATTATTGTATTATTGTTGTCACATTGGAATGCACCCTTTGGAGAGTTAGTGTAGTGACTCTCCTTCCAATTAACAAAAATGAAACACTCCTAGGTTGTGGGTGACTTGAAAGTTGGAGTGAATATCTAGAGAGGGTTGGTTCCCCTAATGTAGCACCTAAAACATAAAAACAAGAGGTGATACACTAGATTGTGATTTGTACTTGCTTTAGTATGTACAATATGATTAAAGAAACTAATAGACTAGATTGTAGAGCTCAATTTATTGTCAAGTTTTCTAAAAGTGTTTCATAGAGAGGTTTTGAGTTTATGACAATGTTAAGAATCACAACTGAATTTTAACATGAAAATTTAAAGGAAAACACAAACTATAACCTAAAAATGAATGCACTAATAGACATAAAGGAAAGAAAAATGAGACATAAACCAAGGATAAATACTTTTATCACAAAATATAACCAATCATTTCATGGTATGCATAATACATCACTTTGAATAGGAAAAATTGGCTTCTTTTATTGATCAAAAGGTATGTTTCAATAAAGTACAAGTCTATTACAATATTCTTTCTCCAAAAACATGAGTTTAAAGTACTTCAAAATTTAGAATAATATTTTAAATTGAAGATCTTAAACAAAATATATGCATTTCTACCTTTACTAGGCCTCCACTTTGCAAATCTAACTGAAAAAAGAGAATATAAGACATGTGTCTTATAATGAATAAATATTCAAATTTTCTTGGACTTGCTTGGTCAATCTCCCTTGAGCACTTGGGAAACCAATTCCTAGTTTTACTCCTTTGAAAGCTCTAGTTGGGCATTAAGGAGTTGAACTCTTGAATTTTTCAGGCCTTATCTCCTTTGGATGTTCCTAGAAAGGATCCAATTAGCAACCTCCACTCCTAGATTCTTGCAAGTGATATGTTGGAAAAGTGAAACACTAGTGTTTAATGAGGATTTCACACCTTTTCCAAACATGGATCATTGGGGGTTTAAATTGGCCAAGGGCATAAAATCAACTTACAACCTAGAAGGTGAGTCAGTCAACCCTTAGGATTTGAACTTGGATGGTTTTAGAATGATTTTTTGATGGAATGCAATGATGCAACTAGATACAATGAAAATGCATTATTCTGATATGAAAACAAACAATCTAGAAATTGACAGACAAATTTGATGACTGGAAATAGACTGAGCAAACTTGTGTGCACCTATGATTCAAATTTTGACTTGATTTGAATGGACAAGGCTACCTAGGGCGCCCTTGTCTGGATGAATACAACCAAAATCTTCTTTCATAGTCCTCAAGTACAATGACTTGATTATTCTTCCTTCTGGATCTTCCTATTGAATCTTTGTCGATTGTTGAGATAATTGAGTTTTCGTATCTTGTCAAGTTGTAGGGTTTGAATGCAACAATGATCAAATAGTCTTCAATCTTCCTCCAATCTTCTTCAGATCTGTAACATGCACATTCAAAGAGAGAGGAAGGGTTATTCCATATAGGGGCTTTCCTCGATCAAACCTAATGTTGGTATTTCTACCTCTACAATGGCAAAATTGATAAAAGAGAGATTATCATTTTGAGGGATAGAGGTTAAATGATAAATGAATGATAAGTCAACAATTACATGCAAATCACCACTCAATTATGATTTTCTTGAAGGACTAAAGTCATACACATCTCCTCAAGCCTTCATTGCAATTTGGCTTGAAGATCTACAAGTGTTAGTCCTCACAAACAAAATGAATGCATAAACATGAACAAACTCACATAAAACTTGACATGATGCTTTGAAAATGAAATGATGCAATATTCTTGCTCTTGACTACTCTTGACTACTCTTGACTGCTCTTGACTTGATAATGCTCTTGCTTCCAAAATTCTCTCATCTATTTTTACTTAGTTTTCAAATGATGAAATGACTAGTTATTTATATGCAATTAATCTAATTTCCAGTAAGTTAAATCCTGATAGTTGACATTTAGGATTTGAAATTCACAAATTTCCATCCTCGACATATTAAAATTTGGGGCCAAATTAGGACAAGGCCGCCTAGGGCGCCCTTGTCCATGCCCTATTTTTTGGGATGTTAAGTATTGGGGACAAGATATTAAATGCCTACTTTGATATTATACATTTGATTCCTTGATAAATGATAAACTAGGCCATGTAATGCATAATTTAGGAAATTAGGGGCACAATTAGGGAATGCACATAGGAGGGAGAAAAATATAGTGTGAAATTGTCAAGGGTGAAAATTTACAACGGTACAATAAGGTGTTGGGAATTGTTGCTATAAGTGTCTTCATTCCAAATTTACCCTTATTCTCCTAAACTACCCTTGAATGCCTTTAAACTACCACTAGCATACACATAGGACACTTTTTTAATTATTTTGAAGAGAAAAGGTCTCCTTGAGGCATTGGGTAAGTCTTCTTTGCATTATGGATCTTAAAACTCCTTCACGACTTTAAACCAATCACCTTGTTTTTATCCTTCCATGCAAATACTACTATCATAAATAAGCTTTTTCATTACTACCCATGACTTCCCTTGTAAGAGATTTCATCATTGAATCTAGGTTTCTTAGGCCTTCTCAACCTCTGCTACTATATATTACATTATTCAAGCTTCATGACTATATTAGCTTATAGAGTAATGGAATTTTGAAGTCATTAATATCAAGGAACAATCTCCTTCATCTTGTTGGATCTCTCTTGATAATACAAACCCATAGTAAGTTCTTTATGTGCATTCACCAACTCTTTGATAACTCAATAGACTTTCTAAAGTTTTTATGAATTTCACAGTACACTCCTCTTTGCATGACTAAAACATTATGATCTCAAATTCCTAATCACTTGTAGAAGTTCTTTTAAGGGACTGCCACTTTATTTTTATCACTAGATATTACTCTTCATACTTGTCATTTTAGGTTTGTTCTCTTGTTGTCATGAATATTGTAGCACCTCCTTGTGAGCTATCATACTCAACAAACCCTCAATACCACCTTTCTAAACTGTTAGTCATGTCATCATGTACATACCAACTCACATTGTCATTGAAAACATGTTATAATGTTGCCTTAAACACTATCTACTATGGAAAATTCTTGATACTATCACTTATACTAATGAACTATCCTTTTCATGATGATTATACCTTTGATGACTATTATATTTGGTATGCTACCTCCATTAATCACCGTCACCTATTATAATGTAACAATCATGCTTTGGTAGGTTAGGTCCAATGTGATAGAGATGATACACTAGCTCAAAAACTTGACCTGTCCACCTATACAAGACCTCTTCAACATTAGTCCACCTCTTCTTAGTCCATTTCTCAACTTGAGCATAAGGATCACAAAAAATATTTAGGCTTGATACCATTGCTTGTGTCTTCTCCTCCCACTATTAGCACATTAGAGTCTAATTTTTGTTCTAGTATAACATAGTGATAAGGATCATATATATCTCACCAATTGGCTCTTTGATCCCCTGGGAACTTTCAATCCAAAAGCAAAGCATGAACTACCAAGTTGTGGTTTAGAGGATAATTTGTGACCATCATAGCTAGACTAACAATAACTATGGCTCCATCCTTTTTTTAACATGGATATTTTCTATCTCAAACATATGAATTTTTCTCATATATTATTCCTCCTCTTCTCACAATTGTATTAGCTATTCCTTTGATATGTAAGAGAGGAAGAATTCTACTAAATTTGGGAACTGAATGACTTTCTAACTTTTCCATATGCAAGATCATTCCTAAATCCAACATCCTAACATCCAAACGTACTCTTTTACAAACTTAAAATTCCTTTATAATAAGATCCATAGTATCTTCATAATCATCGTATGGGAAAATATAGCCATCCAATCTATAAAATGATATCCAATTCCTTCTTCATTAACAATGGTTTATATGAAGTCAATGGATTTATTATGACTCTCAGCTAAAATTTGGCTATATCAAGACCATGGTCCTTTTCTAGTTGAAATTATAAATCATCATACCATAGTAGTAAGTGAGTTGTGGTTCTCCCATGTGACTAGAAACCTCAAATCCTATGTGGAAACCCTATTCATAAATACATTTAAAAAAAAAATTGATAAAAATGTTGGACCTCTTAGACTTTTCATATGGTTGTCTTGATTAGAAGCATGAAGATAAAATTTTCCACTACCATTTTCAACAGTGAATAGCGAGTTATTCATGAAAATTTCCACTATTTTTTGTGAACTCCTTGTCACCATCATCAAGCTCCTAGAGACATGGTCATTGATTGTCCTCTTCAACTATAAACATCACTAACAATCCTTGAAACATTTTCATTCACACCTTGAGACTGCCACCTACCATATCACCACATGTTTGTTCTAAAATTTCAGCAAATGGGGGTATGTAATAGCTTCTAATACCTAATGGTGTATTAACCATTATGGAATCTCAAATTCACTTTAGCTTTGAATTGATCTAATATTCCTTTTCCAATGTCAAATGATGAATTGTAGCTTCTATTACTTGTGCTTGATCTTGGGACAAAATCTTGATTGAAAATAAAACTAGTTTTTTTGTCTTTATCCTTGCACATCTTGTTTTTATTATCTTCCCTGATTGTACCATTGTATGCTATATAATCTCTTATTTTTGTTCATTTTTCTCCTTCATCTATTGGAACAATCATTTGGCTATGGCATGTTGTGGTGTCACACTCAACTTTTCTTTCTCACTTTGGAAAATCATGCAGTTCTCATTAAGGTATTCAAGATTTCCTAATGTAGTTTTCAACTTCTCCTCTAGCTCCCAGTTTTCTCTTTCAAGTTGAGAATGTATCTTCTTCTTGTAAAAGTGCCAATCTAAATTGTAAACCCTTTCACCTATTTTTATGATAAGGGACTCAACATGGTTTGAGAGAAACTGAAAGAGACCTTTTTACATTATTCTCTTTCATAACAGGGATGATGAAGTACTCTCACCATCCATTGTCATGACAAACTTGTCATTTATTGTCCTATTGAACACTTCCCACTATGTAAAACCCCTACAATCTTCATGTCGTTATTATATAGTCTAGAAATATTTTACTACCCTCTTATTGTTGTTCACTGTTGTATAACACATTTTCACATTTGGGTTTAGGGACCCTTAAAATGCTAGTATTTTTATAATACCTTAACAAAAATATCTAAGATAAAATCATATATTCTTTTGGTAGTGTTTAAACAATCCACATGTGAATGACAGTCTTATCAGAGAGGTTTAGGTTTTCCTTATTCCGCTCAAGGATCTCCTTCAACATTCCAAATAAAATCATACACAAAAATTCCTTAAATGTCTCCTCACAACATAACATACGTATAAAAATATGAAATGTAACCATGTATGATTTTTATCCTAGATGTGTTTGGACACATGAAGATATTTTTTCTTTGACTCCTAAATACTCTCCCTCTACATGCAATTCATCACAACCCTCTCTTTAGCTTTGCAATGTGCCTTGTATGAAAAATCTCGATCAACTTCAAACTAACCCTAAAGTACATTAAGGGATTTGAAATTTTCAAAGAAAAAGTCGCTCTCCTAAATAATGCTTTGGGTTTTGGGAACAATGAAATTTTTTATTTTTATTTTTTGATGACTAAGAATATTTTTGTAAATCTTTGTTTCCTTATAAGACATTACCTTAGAGCCTTCTAAAGGACTTTAATAGAAAATGATGATTTTACAAAATTTTCTAAGACTTCCCTAAAAAACTACTTAGGCCATTTGAGCCAAGGTGAGATAAAATTATTAACATATTTGGCAACCTCTATGGGATGCTTGCCTACTAAGAATCTAAGACCAATAGCCTTGGATATCCATTGGGCATAGGGATAAGCATAAACCTTAGAAAACTTATTTATGAAGATCATAGATTTTATTGACAACTATAATGCCTTCAAACAAAAAATAAAAAAACTCGTAAGATAACAAAAACAACAAACACTAAACTAAAACATGTGCAATCAACAATTGGAGGAATATAAAACCAAAATAATCTAACCTAAACTAAATTAACCAACATGGAGATCACTCACACAAACCATTGACTGGTTTGGAAAAAAATCCCTTTCCTAATCAAATTGAGATGTTTTAGATGCTTATGGAAAACCAACTATGAATGGAGAATATATATATATATTAAGCTACTAAAATGTTTCTTCAATGATGAGAACAAAATCACTTACCAATTCAAGTTGACTGTACATACTATTGTTTTGAAGTGGATGGGAAAGATGAATTTATCCTCTTGATGCTAAATGCCATGCTTAGGTGTAAGCTTGGCTCGTGGTGTCTTGTTGGTCTCCAACTAGGCTAGATGCCTACTATGACATCCTCATGAAAGTGCAATGTTCAAGAAACTAGTGTTGATCTCATATTTAGGCTATATTTATCTCTTATCCTGCTGGTTGAGATGGTTCATTTCTTGTGCCTCATGTGAGGACATGGTCTCTTTCTCTTTTGGTTCATAATTATCATTACTTCCTAATTTGAGAGATGCTAATTAGTCGTCAATATTTGAGAAAAAATCTAACTCATCCCAAAAAGTGTCTTCTTCAAGTTCCTTCTTACTCTTTTGCATGATAAGAGTAATCTTTTCTTCATGAAAACCTTCTTGAATATTTGAAGAAAAATCAAAGTCTTCTTCTTGGAACATAGATTTGGTTTGATATCTTATTCAACTTGACCAACAACCTCCTATACACTAGTCTCTCTGTTTTCTAAAACAATGTTGTCCTCATTTTCTTCTTCATATACCAACATGTCATCAAGGTCATTGATATCTTCTTGTTGCTCTAAATATTGTTTTGATGTTGACATTGGTAATGTTCTATTCATGATTGTCAAAAAACAAGAAATTTTATCAAATAAGATTGTAAACTCCTCATCTCCATCAATTCCTTTGCTTTATGTCTTGTTATTTCAATTGATTAAGCTTGTTTCCCTCTTTCAATAGGTATGATTTTTCAATTTGCACTTCACATGAAGGCTCACCAATATAAAATTTCCCTTCTTTTGTTACTAAAACCTCCTTCTTTTTCTCACTAAACTATCTTTCCAAACAATAGGTCTACCTTTGAAAAGAGAGATTGTGCTAGGAAAATAAAACTAATTTGGTAGGAAATTTTGAAAGTTTGTTGAGCCTCTTAAGGGAGTATAGGTTTTTGGGAGGGATTCTCTTGTGGAATATTGGGTTGATCTTGCAAAATTATATGCTCTTGTAATGGATGAAGATCTCTAAAACTTGGAAATTTGAAATAAAGATTAGAAAAGGCTATTTTAATTTATTTTCTTACCTACATCCTTCTTGGAAAGATATTCTTCTTCACATTTCCTCTTTGTCTCCATCTCTTTCTAGTGAAAGTAACCTGATAAGCCAATTATTCTTGCTGCAAGTTATACTCTTCTCTTTTAACAACATTCAGTTGTTCTTGAATATCAAACATTATATCCTTTAGGATTTTATTAATATCTTGGGACTGATTGGGAGGGAAAAAATGTTGATTGGGCATTAAAAAAAGGCTTCTTGAAGCCGATTAAAAGCATGTGTAGGTTGTCAATAAGGTTGAGAAAGGGTGGGAGGGTGGCACCTATTAGGAAAATGTTGATAATCTATTATAGTAATGTTATTTTAGATAAAACCAACAACACTTTTAGTTTGAAATGGGTGATAGGGAGGAATATACACACCATTTTCATGAAATGGAATGGAATGAGATATATCTTTGTGGAATTTTGACATGATAAAGCATTCAAAGAAGCTATAAAATCATTCAAATAAGATTCAAAATGAGAGTAATTGAGTTCCCTCTTTTGTAAACTAAAAAATATCAACACTTGGATTTCTTGAATCGATAGATTTGAGCTTGGAGTCATCATGGTGTTGAAGAAAGCTACCCTAAATGACAAGATTTGGTAAAGAACACACTAAAATTATTTAATGGATGATGTTGGGATCATCAAAGAAGTCTTATGGAGTGTGCCAAAAACTGTTGTCATGTTAGAAAGTACCCTTTGGAGAGTTAGTGTACTGACTCTCCTTCCAATTGTGACAATGGAAACACTCCTAGGCTATGGGTGACTTGAAAGTTAGAGTGAATCTCTAGAGTGTTGGGAGTTGAGCTAGCCGTTACTCCCAAAAGGTCAACTTGTCAAGAATTCGCTACCATCCCAAATTAAGGATCCACGGGAGGTTGTTAAACCATGTCATGAATCACCCAGCCAGTGCTGACTGAGGGGTGGAAGCATTGAGCTTCCAACAATCCCCTAGTGTGACCATGAGATTCAAACCTAAAACCCCCACTCTAACACCACTTGTTGGGAGTTGAGCAAGTCGTTATTCCCAAAAGGTTGACTTGTCAGGAATCCACTACTATCCCAGATTAAGGATCCATGAGAGGCCATTAAACCATGTCATGAATCACGCGGTCAATGTTGATTGAGGGGTGGAAGCATTGAGCTTCCAACACAAAGAAGGATGGTTCCCTAGTGTAGCACGTAAAATAACCTATTCTACTATTGTTGCAAGGAAAGGGGATAAAACTAAGCCTAAAAATGAAACTAAAACATAAAAAAGAGAGGTGATACACCAGAAAGTTTTAATGATTTATAATATAGTTCATTATTTTAGTGAATACATCATTTGTTTTAGATTTATAATTATCTTTTTGTTGTTGTAATGATTGTCATAACAGTCCCATTTGCTATGGAAATCATAATTATGTCAATATAAGAGCTATGGGAATTTCTAAGTCATTTATGAAAGTTTTCTATGTTATTTAGAGATATTTGGTGTAATTTGGTGAAGTTCATCATTGTTGTAGAGATTGGATCTAAATCCATATAAATTATTGTTGGAGTTGTGATTCAATTGTGCAATTTTATGTGTGTTTAGAAAAATAATTGTGTTGTTTGAGTATGATTTGTTGTTGTTTGGATACAGTTTGGTGAAGATTGATGGTTATATTTCAAATCTATTATTTTTATGATTTTTTTGGAAAGGGACATTATAATCGTATTAGAGTTGAGGTCTTGAGGTCAAGCATTAGGAGCGTGGTGGGCATGTAATGTCCTTGTTGAATGAAAACCTAATATGTTGGCTAAGCCCTAGTAGACATTCTTCTATCATGATGACAAGTATGTACTCAAACTAGATGTGGGGCCAACATCCACATGTCCATGAGGGGATTGTCCCATATTGGCACTTGATGGGATGAAATCCCCACTCTTAATGCCAATGGGTGTTGTTAGGTCCCAAAGCTGCTGCTCCACTTCCTATAACCAAACCTTACTCACAAGGCTAAGGATTTTGTCATGCAAGTGAAATCAACTCATCAATAGACCATGGAGGGTTGAAGGAAAACTCAACAAGAGTGGGTTATATCTCCTATGCTTCAATCTCTACTTAGAATTGGGAGAGTATTCTCAGCGGTATACCTTAACACATGTATTGAAATCACACAAAATAAATAATAATAAAATAATTACAGCCAAACCCAACTTGATTTCATGGTTCCAAATACTACCACTAAACCATAAACAAATAGTTGCCTCAAAACCCCTATATAGTTGTGTGTCGCCAAAAAATGCATAGTTGGGCATTTTTACGCTCACTTGAGTCTCTCTCATGGACTTTGGCTTGATTTTTCCTAGGTTTAAAGTTGTAATGTGATCAACACATTCACATTAGGTCTTGGACCCTTGTGAATCATTAAGAATTCTAGGATGTCCTGTAAAAGTGTTGTGAAGTGTTGTAACCCACTTTCACACTTTTCTAGGACCCTTTCATATAATTCACTTAAATAACCCCTTTTCATCACTTACCAAGTCTTATTTCAAAGTGTTGTAAAGAGTTGTAACAAAATCTCACACTTTTCTAGACTTGTCTTCACTAATTCAACCCTTTCTTATGTTTAAATGACCCCTTAATGCACTTTTCGGCCCTACTTAAGTGTATTTTTGAGAATATTCTTGTTAAACCTTATTAAATGCACTTTAATTCCTGACACCCAGTAAAATTGCCTTGGTGGGACCAAGTCACCACTTGGGGTTACTTAGTCCCCCTAGGCACAAAAATCAAAATAATTTTAATTTTCTAGTGGGATTTTATTCTCTTATCCTTGAAGTCGGCCTGTGGTGTGTTATTTTCAAGAAATATTGGAAAATCAAGTATAAATAAAGGGTTTTTCTCTCATTTTCACCCCCCATATATTCATCATTCAAGCAATTCATCCATTTACTTAGTCATTCTCAAGCATTCAAGCATCTCTAAGCATCATCAAGTCATCCATTGGAGCACTTCATTGCATATCTTCATATTTCTACATGAAGGGTTTGGTGAGTTTGTGACATTTCATTTTTTTTATTCATCATTCCCTTTCTATTTCATTTCATTTCATAGGGTTTGATTACCAAATTAGGGTTTGACCAAGGCAAACCCCTATACTCTAACCCTTAACCCTTTTCCCCCTCTTTGCATGTGTGTTTGCAGGTCTTGTATGTAGATTTGTCAAAGAGAAAGGTGTTAAAAAGGTGTTTTCAGTCCATCAAAGTCTTCTGCAGTTTCAACCCATTTTCTGCAGTTTTAGAACCAAACACCTATTAGGAAAGGAAGTGCAGACCAAAAGCTACAAAATCCTGTCCTAAATTTCCCAAGATTCCTAGGTGGACTAAGTCTCCATCTATGGTGAATTAGTCCCACTACTAGGCTTGAAAAGTGATTTCTGTATTTCTGGATACCCATTTGGCAGATTCCTATTTCGACAAAATTTCCCCGAAACAGGACTAAGTCGCCCAGTTTGGCACAAGTGTCCCAGTTAGATTTTCCAGTCAATTCTATAGGATTCCAGAGCCTCTATGCATTAGACTTCAGATTCTAGGTGCACCTCTCTAGTCTTGTTTAATTCCGTTATTGTTTATTTGCATTCTTAGGTGTTTTTGCATACATCACTATGTTTACAAACACTTTGCATATCTTAGGTTTTGCATTAATAATCATTTATTTTATCAATTTTTTGCATTTAGACATTATATTTAGGCATATTGCATCCATCCTTGCATTGATTTTGAATGTAGACATTACACATTTTGGGTCCATTTCTCTCCTTTTAGGTGAAAAACCCTAGAAGAGTTAGAGAACCCTTGGATACCAAAATCGATGTCCACAAGTTGATACAACTGTGCAAGCATGAACCGGATAAAAACATATCTATTGAGTGTTCACTTAAGAATAAATCCCTAGTTATATCATGAGCTCATGATTGCACACAACTAATCCTACTCCTACACTACTAATTTACATTTGTTTGATGGTGTGAGATTGGTGCCTATCTATTAGGTAACATAGTCATAACACATTAAGAAGGAACTGACTGAAATAAAATAAAATGAAGCCATATATTTTCATACAAAAAATATCATGAAATTTTGTAAGAAAATATACTTAATATTAATCCATGACATAACTATACAAATTTATGTATAAAATGAGAGAGATCATTACAATAATTACAACATTTTTAGAATGTTGTTACATTCATCTAACTCAATAGTATACTCATACCAAAATGTTGTTACATTAATCTAACTCAATATTATACTCATACCAAAAAAATGTGACAAAGGAAAATGTATGGCTGTGACTAAGAAATCTTCTTGAATGTACCTAATGTCCTAGAAAC
>VDFB02369311.1:0-18581 GCA_007258455.2 Sequoia sempervirens
TTCAAGATATTTTGACATAGTCAAAAGTAATAGGAAAGAGGTGTAGGTGGATTAATAAAATTCAATATTTCAATATGGAAATACAAATCACCAAGTTAGTAAGAGGTCAGGGTTTGGCCAAGTTAATGGTGAAAGAAAATGTTGAAGCAAATAAAATTTGTAATGTAGAAGATGAAGGAAATGCAATTGCAAGTACTAAGCATACTGCTTGGTATACATACATCATGTATTACCTCAAATACATGAAGTGCCCTTAAGGATTAAGTGACAATCAAAAAATAATTTTGAAGCTACAAGCGTCCAAATATGTGCTCATGGAAAGTGATTTGTTTTGGAAAAACAAGGATGGGATGTTATTGCTATGTCTAGATGAGTCACAAGCTAAGTGTGTTCTAAGAGAGATGCATGAAGGGGTTTGTGGAGGCCATTATTCTGCAAAGATGACTGCACACAATATTCTCAGGGTAGGTTATTACTGGCCAAAATTCTTCAATGATTCTTTTTCATATGTAAGAAAATGTGAAGCATGTCAAAAGTTCTCAGGGAAAATGAAGTATCAAGGAGCTTTACCACTCAGACCTTTGTAGATTGAAGCCCCTTTTCATCAGTGGGGTATTGATTTTATTGGTGAGATACAAGAGAAATAAAGTGGAGGACATAAGTGGATACTGGTAGCTAACGATTACTTCACCAAATGGGTAGAGGCAGTCCCAACCAAGCAAGCAACAAGTAAAGTTGTAATCAATTTTTTAATGAATAACATCATTACTAGATTTGGTACACCATTAAGATTGATCACATATAATGGGATGTGCTTTAGATCTGATGAGTTTAAATATTTTTTCAGTACATATGGTATCACTGTTTCTTATGCACCTCCTTACCATCCGCAAGCCAATGGTCGGGTAGAATCTAGCAACAAAAGTCTTCTGAAAATCATAAGGAGGATGTTAAGTGGAAATAAGAAGGCTTGGGATTCAAAGTTGAGGTTGGCTATGTGGGCTAATAGAATAAAGTTTTGTAAAAAAGGAAATTGGAAAATCCCCATTTGAGTTGGTATATGGAACACAAGCTAGAATGCCTTTACAAAATTTATTACCAGTTTACAATTTTATCCTTCAAGAAGATATAGACATTCCTGAACCAATGGAGGAAAGAATGGAGTAGTTGGCAGAGCTTGATGAGATGAGAAGAGTAGCTCAAAACTAGAATGTAAAATTGCAGGCACAAATGAAGTATTTATTCGATAGAAGAGAAAAAGATAGAAAATTTGAAGAAAGTGATATGGTGTTAATGTGGAATGCAAGGTGTCAAGAGAAGGGAAAACATGGGAAATTTAAAGCTTTGTGGATGGGACCCTTTGTTGTTGTTGGCAAGAAAGGTGAAGATTCATATTACTTGCAAAATATGACTGGTGAAGAATAGGAGTTGCATGTACATGGGCAATTCTTGAAGTATTTTTTCTCTTGAGCAATGCTGAGGATTAAGAGTTTCTAGTGCATGGACAACTTTTGATAATCCTCTTAATTTTATTTTTTTTCCATGCACAGTAGTTTAGGAAATAAAGGAATAGGAATTGCCAGTACATGGACAATCCTAATATTCCTTCTTTTAAAATATATCTTTCCATGTATAGTAGTTTAAGGTTTTTGTTCATCTCCTTTCCCATTTGTTCCATCCTGCTCATTAGTCCATGCCCTTGAATGTATGGTCTACTCACCTAGAGGTCTGAATCCTTGCGATGATCTTACAATCATCCATCCCCAGACAGAGCCAATGTTAGAACTGTGAAATTTTGAGAAATTTCATGACTGCTTGTACCCATAAAGTCTCTTGAGAAGCCCATGCCATCCACTTTGAGTGACATTTCTGCCCATACTTCTGTCAGTTTTCACTATTTGGCCCTATAAAATTCACCTAGCCTTAATCATTTGAACTTATATGTCATATCGACAAGAGATGGTGAGGGTCTCCTCGATCCATAAGGAATTTTATACTAATGTGTGTCTTTTGAAATCTATCGGCAAGCCATCGGGAGAGTCTTACCGATGTTATTTCATTTGGTAATACATATCGGCATGCTGTAGTTTGCAGTCTCAGCAACACAGGGGTCCTATCGGCAAAACAATAGTTGTCGGAATAAGTCATGGTGATCACATTTGTGTCTCACCGATTGAAGACATAGGGACATGTCAATGAGAAAATCTTCATCAGAATGAGTCATAGCAAGCCATTGTAAGTCATACTGATTGGAATGCAAAGAGTTGTGTCGCCGAGATAGCAGTCATCGATGTAATGTCTTGCAACATTTGTTTGGTCTCGCCGATGAAGCCGAAGGTGGATCTCGTTGTTGCTATCGGAATGAAGTTAGGGAGTCTTACCGACCCCTATGTCACGAAAACAAGATTTAAACTTGGAGGTACGTTCGGCGAGACAGGTTTCATCAGCGAGAGCTAGGAGATTCATGTCGAGTATTGCTTCATCAACAGGGAAATTGTTAAGTCTCAGTGATCAAAATTTGAACCTGAGGAGATGTTTCGGTAAGACACAAAGTAATCTGTGGAACATTTTTCCGACCCCTTAAGTCATAGCGATGATTTTTATCAGTGTGAGTCTTAGTGATATACTCATGATTGAAGGAATAACCATCGAAAAAGACACATAGCATCAGTATAACTACAGGATAACATAGCGATATAAGAAAATATACAAAATAGTCATTGGGGAGACTATGTGATGTCTTCACGGGAGTCCAAAGAACAGTGGTAAAGGCCCATGGTAAAGGCCTGAATGCAAGGATTGCCCGAGATGTGAATATGAAGGGACACGACTCTTCAAGTAGCTGATGTATAAATACTTACTTTTGACAATGAATGGGGCGTTAGACAGATTGCGAATAGAAAATACAGAAAATAGAATGGTTTTTTTATGAGACTATCATGCATGTAAGAAATAATGGAGATGTAAATGGAAATCATTTGATTTTGAAAAATTTTTCTAGTTTCAATTGTTTGATGTATTAATTGAAAGTATTAGTAATGTTGTCTCCAAAGTTGGTGTTTTCTAGTTATTTAAACTGATATGTCAAGGATATACTTCAATTTATCAGGGCACATTTTTTTTATCTATGTGATTGGATTAATTGTTTCTTTCAAAGAAAGATTAAGTCCTTTTAATCAATCATAGTAATTAGTAAATCCCATTTGGATCATTAAGAAGAACTCAGTAGTCATATTCCTACATCTTTATACCAGTTATAAACTTAAAAACCTATATGCCAAACAATTTGATTTTTTTCCATAGAGAACTTACTCATTTCATATTTTCATTTGACTCTGTGCACCTAATAAGGCACTAGTCTCTACCATTTTGTTATTAGTTTCATTCAGTTTTTTCATATGAACATATTAGATTTTTTCCTTGATATTGCTTATACAATTTATACCAAATTTAGACTCATTTATCCACTCCTATTTTCCAGTGTGGGTAAATTGCTTTAGGAGATAAAAAAAGGTCAAGTCTACTTCATTTCTATAGGCATAGCCACCTAGGTCTGGCAGCACCTGAAGAGAAGAAGGTTTAATTCATTTGGCCTTGTCTGTTACCCTGAAATGTTGTGAAAGCTTGGCAACCTTTTGTGGTTCAAACCTGTGTTTTTCAGCACTAGTTCTCTTGCCTCCTAGGGGGTAACATTGATGTTATCAATATTTAATTCTACCAATTTCTGAGCCTAAACTTTAGCCTACTTTGATTCATCAGATCCTATGAGATTGATCTTCAATCTCTCATCAAACTATTTCATCTTCATCTTAATCCAAAAACATCTAAATTCATTAGTATAAATAAAATTGTCACCCTCCATAAACCTTAGAGAGGCAACTACCCTCTCATCATCCTGAATTTCATCAACACCTTCCTCTGATATCCTAATTTTAGGGTCATGAGGCTCTTGAATTTTTTGTTGTTCTACCACCTCCTTCATTTTAGTCAAAGTCAAAATTTCTTCATGTTCATCATCATCACTCGAGCCATAATCAACCAATGACTCAATCTTTTTCTTCTTGGCCTAGTGTTCATGTGTGGGAGATGGAGGGGATGGATGTGCAGGTGATGGGGGTGGTGTATGATAAGTGGATGCTTTGTGTGATGGTTGTTGGGGTGTGGGAAGTGGAATTAACCCCTCATCTTGAGCCCTTTTATAAAATTCATCAAATTTCCCAAGGATCATTTGCATCCTTTTGAGAAGATTTGGTTCATCTGCAAAAATCCCTTGAAAACTTGTATTCTTCTCCTTCTTATGATCTTCCCACCTCATCATCATCTTCCATCTCTTTCTAGTCTAAAATACGTCATCAAAATATACCAAATTCTTTATTACATCCTCCTTAGGGTCAAATAAATGAGATATGTCCCTCTCTGTTAGCAAAGTCCTTCTAATCATATTAATGTGACCCTTTGGGTCACATACTCTCTCCTTTCTAGACTTGAGGGGATAATTGACCCTCATAAACCTTTTTAGTTCCTCCAACATGTCAGATCCAACAAAAAATTCCTCAAACACTATTAAATCAGGCAAGAATGTGCCTTTTCTCTGATTCCTCATTAAATCATGCTCCATACAGAGCATCTGCCACATGAACTCTAAAAATCATATTCTTTTAGGTACAAATTTTGGAAAAATGTGTGGTGCTTGATCACAAACGTACACCCTGATAATAGTATGTTGTGGCATAAGGAACCAATCAACATAATTATGAGTATAGCCCTAGTCTAGCTTATACTGCATTGGCCTCATTACACTTAGTAGTGATTCAGGTAACCTTGGTGTTGAATAACCAAGGGCAGCAATTAATCTAACAGCAAAATCATCTCTGAACATAAGAAAATGACATTTTTGTGCACCTGTTGTCCAAGATGTAGCACCAATTTTGTATAGGGAGTCTAACTCCATTCTCTTGCATGCATAGCTTCATCCTTCTGGTCCATCTTGTTTCATTTTGAAATAAAATCAAATGACAACAAAGAATATTTTCTAAAGGCTATGGAAGCCTTAGCCTCTTTGACCTATAACAAACCCTCATGTATTTTCTCTTCTATCACAAATGCAAAATAAAATTCCACATTTTACTCTGGATGTTGAATGATCATAGCCATCTTCATTAATCCTACTAAAAATTTATCTTCTACATCTACCCCAAGAACTTGACACAATGCATGATAGGTGTTTTTCAAGTAAACTTGAAAATCTGACACTGGGAAAGGCTCTTCTTTTGAGGAAGGGATGGGAAGTATTTTGTTATTATCACCCCTCTTCATATGCAAGGGGAGCTAATCACTCCTATAGGTTCTCCTTAGCCTCTTGTACTCTTGTTCTAATTTCCCCAAATTTACCTCTGTAACAACTTGTTTGTTTAGGTTAAAACATTTAATAATGGCCTCCCTTGAAACATCAACTAAACACCCACCATCTGGAAGCCTAAATTTTTTGCTTGGGGCATGGTAGCTACATGCCAAGTATTTAACAAGCTCAACATCAATAAAAGCATTTGGAACAATCAATTTAGCTAATTCAAGGGCCCATGGGCTTGATGCTAGAACCTTATCATTTTTGTTTCTATAGAAATACCAATACACTTTACACCCTGACTAAGGAATAATAGGGTCTCTAAATCCTTGAGCTAGATCTCTAAAAACCTTTTTTGGCCCCCTTGTCTACCAAACTAGGTAATAAAGCAAGCAATGGATATTGCAAAGAGGGTTTTCTAGTTTTGGCTTCATCTTTTTTAGCTCCTACTGCTTTATTTGGTGCCATTGCTAAATTAAAAGAGTAAGGAACAGAGCTTACCCAGAAATGTAGCTCACCTTGGAGAATTCCCTTCACTTCTACACCTTGAGCTCGTCTGCACTTGGTCTCTGTTGTTATGAATGAGAAATCTCAATTTACTTCATGTATCTTCACACCAAAATGCATTAATTATCGACTCATAAATTCACATCATTCAAATCTTTGTATCGAGCTCAATTTCATATTTTGATGTTGACTGATGTGACTGGCATGCTTTAAATGACCCAACGGTTGCTTTACCAAGATACCTCATGTCACTTTTTACTCCCTTGAGGTACTGCGGTATTCCTTCTCCACCCTTCTTCATTTCACTACCCTACAGCATGCCACTTTTGGTTCTCCTATGGTATCGCAGTATGTCCTTGTACATACATGTAGTTATACCACTCTACCATGGGTCTCCTTTGTGCTCCCTATAGTACCGCAGTATGTCTCCTTAGTACTCCTCCTTAGTATACCACTCTACCGTGGGCTATATCATGACCCTCTATGGTATAGTGATGCCTTCTTCTATTATTGTTCCTTAGTGTACCGCTCTACTGTGGGCTATGTGTTGACCCCCCAAGGTATAGCAGTGAAGGTGACAAAGTATAGTGCTATCTCCTTATACTATCATACTTCGAGCTTCTTTGTAATGGGCTATGGTAGAGAGGTATGATGTAAGGGTCATGTGGGGCATCTAATATGGTAGCGGTATGGTGGTAAAAGGTAAATTTGACCTTATGGATGGAAAAATGTTACTTTTTATGAAGATGATTGTATGAATTTCGGATTCTAATTGATGAAATCTTTAGAATTTTTTATGAAAATTCTGGTTCTAGCACATCAACCATCCAAAAATCACCTACAACTATAATATTTAAAAAAAGCATCTCAACATGCTTAATAATAGAAATAGTACCCCTGCCCAACTAGAACCAGTTCCACAACTATCTGTAACTACCTTACATATTTCAATAATATTTTCAATCATTCTTTTACCCTTCCTACTATTCACACTACACAACTGTAACAGGGTTCAACCCCCCAACAAGCCAAAAATTTAGTACTAGTCTTGTGTTAATTCTACAAAAACCCTACAAAAAATACAAATTCAACTAGTGCTACCCGTTTCATAAACAACTTTCCTTGTTTCTTTTCCCTTCATCTTTTGCTTCCTCACATTTTGTCCTTTTGCTTCCATCTTCCGCTTCCTCGCATTTTGTCCTTTTTCTTTCATACACTTTGCCTTCACTTTCACCTGTGTTTCCATGTGCTCTACCTCTACTTTCTCCTATGCTTTCAATTGTACTATAATTTCTTCCACCTTCATCAACTCTATAAAGAGCTTCAATGCTTTCCATCCTAACCTTGCTTCTTCCCTGCATCAATTTTTAATCTGATCCTCTGAACAATGTACGAAAGGGGTGCATCCTTCTGCCCCTTTTAGTTCCACATTTTCAAAGCCTTCCCGGTAGTCAAAATATTCACCTGGAACTACCCATTCAAGTATTGATTCTAATCCTTCCAAGAAATATCTATGCACCATCATCTCCATCACTTCTCTCACTATGCGTGTCAATTCCCCTAAGTCCAAACCCCATGCTATAATCAAGGAGTATACATCCATGTTAGTCTTGTATCTATGCCTCATATTTCCAAAGGATTTCCCCAAAATCATTTTCACACTTTGTACCAACCTCCCATCAGTGAATAAAAACATCCCCATTAATCTTTGGTCAGAAGCGTCACCATAAAATGGATTTAATTTCCTCCTCGAATGTAGAGTGAAGTTGGACTCCATTTGAAAATTGTTGTAGCTACACTACCACCACCACCACTCTTTCAGACTTTATGTGTTCCTTCTTCTCCATGCAAAACTCTATTATTAACTTTGCTAATCGAGGGCCGAGAGGTAATAATTTTCCAAACTCCACACATACCAATATTAATTACCCATCGATCATCCAGTCATGTCCACTGACTCAAATCTTCCCATGATCTTCACTTAATAAATGCACTGTCCTTGCCACCTTTCCTATCTTAATTCACCAAAGTCAAGGTTTTGGTGTTTTTCTTAACCTTAGTTGCAAGTATTTCTTGGTCATCTTTTTAGTCAGTGGGTCGGAGGTTTCAAAAACTTCAAAACTTTAGACTTTGGTTCTAAGGTTCCAAGTTTCAGTGACCACGTGACATTATGGACCATGACTTTTCAATGAATTTTCAATGGACGGTTGTAGTTGCATTCTAGATGTATATCTCTCAAGCACTAGATTTGCAAATTGCAACCTCTGGAATTACACTAGAACCGTTAGATGAGGACACATGGGGAGATCAAGGCTCATCATCCTAGTAATGAACCTAATGGGTTGGATTTTGGCGACGAGTGATAGAAGAACTTAAGTGGCAGAAATATGCACTTGCAGAAAGTTTGTTTTAAAAGAGGGACTGCCTAGGAGGAATGTAGGACCAAGGCTTAAAAACTTAAGAATGTTTTACACAAAGGATGTCAAGGAAAATCAATATAACCATGACTATTCAATGATTTTTTGATGGACGGCTATAGTTGCATTCTGAAAGTAAATCTCTAAATCAATAGACTTTCGAATTGAAACCTCCATAATAACACTAGAACAGTTAGATGTGGACACGTGGCGAGATCAAGGCTCATTTCTCTCTTTTGAATGCCTCGATGTATTACATTTCATTTAATTGAAATTCTCAATCTTTTGAACATTTGAAGTGATTGATTGGATAACCCATAGCTTTAATGAAACAATATTTGCAATGATTTCATATCATTTGAGTGGCATTGGTAGTGGTGACTAGAGTCTGGTGATTTTGACAACTTGTCTTTTTGAGGTACAGTTTGGATGTATCCAAACATCAATCAAGTTAAAAATTTTAATTGTACATGTAAGGCTTAAGATACACGAATCGACTAAGTTGGTTTTTTGGTTTGCACGAATTAGGTTGGTAGCGGCACTGGTGGCCCATAAATAGGGTTAGTGATAATGGATAGTATCATAATGGTTTTTATTTTTTTGGGGCAATAAGGATTCAAGAATAAGATGTGGTATTATTGGGGATACTCTAAATTCTCCTTCCTCCAGTTATGTAGTTATAGAGTAAAAGACCAATTTCCTTCAAGTTCAGAATGGGTGGAATTGGAAATAAGTTTATTTCATTCACCTAACTTCTTAGACAGGTTTTGAACTAGGATGAGGAGCTCTGATGGACATAAGTGCTATCCTGATGCATGGAGGTTATAGGTAGAAGATGGGAGAAAATTTACTACCCCTCATCTTCTACATGACTCTGGTTCTCAAAGGGGACAAGCACATTTTGCATCTTCATAGCTCTCATTTCCCTAGCATGGTTTTCCAGGCAAGTTCCTTGCATTTATTTTCAGTGCCACATTTGTACTACGTTCTCACCAGTAGAAGCTTTCGAATCATGCATTTATTTTTAGTGTCGCATTTGTATTATGTTGTCACCGACATAACCTTGGAAATTGGAATCAATTTGTAATCCATTGTCATGAGCAACAACTTAGAATAAATTATGTCTATGTAAAGTGACTTATGTTATTTATACAAAATAGGAGCTTGCCTCCTCTACAACTACTCATCTTTAAAAATATATGTAATAATGTGACATTGTAATTTAGTTGTAATAAAATAAATGGTTGTGTTGTGTTAATATTTCTTATAAATTTATAGTAAAGAGTTATTTTCTGAGTTCAGTGTCTATGAATCTATTCAAATCAGTTTTTTTTCCTTTCAGAAATTAAATATTACCTATTTATGAAATAATTGCATGCAAATTTAAAAGTAAAACATAAAGCAATACAAAGGAAAAAAGAAAGATGCCATCAAATTGGAAAAAAACATTATAAACACTAAAAGTTGTCACTCTTGTTATGGTTTACCAAAATGCTATTGATTTATAATTTTTCGTTGACCTTCTCCCTTGGTTCCCAGTATCATTATTCATTTTATTAAGTCCTTTGCAATGTTAAGTTACTGGCCCCTTGGGCTTGATGTCAATCCTGGCGCATTAAAGTTTAAAACAACTTTAAAACACATTTTTATTATTTATATCATAATTCATAAATTAATCAACCATTTGATGAACATTTGATGTATGGTTGTAGTTGCATTCCGAAATGAAATGCACAGAGTGCTAGTCTTGCAAACTTAAACCTCTAGAATTACCCTTTAACTATTAGATTTACAATTATCAACGGTTTAGAATTTGCTGCCAATGTAGGACTAAATGGCTAGTAAAACAAGATTTGTAATTATTTCATATCATTTGAACTTTGAGTGGCACTGGCAATTTTGAAAATTGACAGCTTGTCAGCTTGAGGTACATTTTTTATGTAGTGAGGCTATCAGAGTCCAAATGTCAATCAAATTAAACATTTAAATAAATGTAAGGCTTAAGTTACACAAATCAATTAAAATTTAAGTTTTTTTTTTGGTTTGCGCGAATCATGATTATACCTAACCTCACTCATGACATGTGTGAGGTGTAGACAGGGACTAGGCTAGTAGTGGAACTATTGGCAGTATTGTTGGCCCATAAATAAGGATAATGAGCACAACTAAAAATTGAAATAATTCATTGAAGGCTAAAGGCTTTACTATTGAGTGCAATGTTCAAATTGTCATAAAGGTTTTCATTTTTGTAGGGTTAATAAGGAATAGGATTCAGGAAGAAGATGATGTGGAATTATTGGGGATACTCTAAATTCTCTTGCCTATAGTTATGTAGTTATAAAGTAAAAGACTAATTTCCTTCAAGTTCAAAATGGGTGGAATTGGAAAAAAGTTTATTTTGTTCACCTAAGTCCCATTTATTTCCAAACACACATGTATTACATTTACGTTTTCACCAGCGGTCCAGCCGAAGCTTCCAACATTTCTGCTTACATTTTTATTTGTACTATGTAATAATGTGACATTGTAATTCAATTGTAATAAAATAAATGGTTGTGCTATTAATTTGACATTGTAATTCCTTTTATTAAGTCCTTTGCAATGTTAAGTGTTACTGTGCTATTAATGGTTGTGCTATTAATGTGACAATGTAATTCATTTTATAAAGGCCTTGATGTCAATTTGAGTGCATTAATGGTTAAAAATAAAAAATCTTTAAAACACATCTTTATTATTTATATCATAAATTACTCAACCGTTCAATGAACATTTAATGTATGGTTATAGACTCAAAATAAGGGAGCAAAGCAAGCTTACTACTTAGTCACTAGTACTCTGAGTTTTATAACCATGTCGCGGAGTTCTAAATTTTCATAACTACCTGATTCCCCGACTTGGTTCACTTTGTTGAGTAACTTAAGTTCATGCATACGTAACCTTTGAGTTACGATGTGTGGATTTAGTTGGTGGGTTAGAGGTTTCAAAAACTTTGAAGCTTCAGAATTTGGTACTAAGGTTCCAGGTTTGAGCGACCATGCGATATTATGGACTTATCTTGCCTTTCAAAGGCGTCGTCATCTGATATCTCACTGAATGCTATGTACAAACTAAACTTGAGTTGTCCTTTTAGGAGTTTCCAAAATAATGCAATTTTAAAGGCTATCTTTTTGAGGAATAAAATTGAATGCCACATTTAAACACATCCTATCAAAAATAACGACATAAGTGGGTGGCGAAGTTTACTAAATAATTTAGCCTGCATTCTCGTTCCTTGCCAAGGCCAGTACTTCTCAAGTGTAAACATTCATTTTACTCATACATTTAGCCTATATTCTCATTCTTTTCCAATGCAACTACTTCTCAAGTGCAAAAATTCATTCTCCGCGAATTTGTGCTCACACAGAGTGAATGTTGGGTCGGCATAAGGGATACGATGCTCAGACCTTTGAAGTTAGATGAATTTTGGGCATGCCTAGAGAGGGGCAACAAGTTTGACCTAGATATAGAACTCTTAGAAAGTGGGCTAGCTCATGTTGGAGGGTTTCCAGAAGCTGTGTTGAGTGTGGACCTAATAAGTGCCTGTGCGAGAAGGTACATTCTGCAGACACAGGAAATTAAAGCCACGAACGGGAATGTAATTGTAGAAATTTCTCCTGAAGCTGTTTCCCGCACACTGGGGATTCCAAAAAGGGAACCTATAGAAGACATGTTTGTCACAGTGGTAGGTGAATTTTTCAAAGAAAATAAAGACTGGTTTAAGAACTCCATGGCCAAAACTTGGTTGAAGTCTGAAAAGAAATGTAAGTCGTAACTGTTGAGTAAACTCAAAATAGTGCATTTTAAGGGAGAAATTACAGATGCTATTGCTTTATTGCACCGCATTGTTGGTAATTTCCAAGTTGATTTATTTGAGGATTGGATGTGCCAGTTTATCTTGATAGTCTATGATGAGAACATTTTCATTGACTGGGTTGAAGTTATTTGCTTCCATTTGAATGAGAAATTAATTAATTTCCATAAGACTGCTACTTTATGTATGTGTTCTTTCCTGATGTACATTGTAGGTAGTTAGAGGTCCTTCTGGCCTAGGTTGGAGCCACAAGGAACCCCAACTTCTAAAATGCCTATGTATAAATTATTTCCTCAGTTCACTAAACAATTTGGAATGGGTGATTTTTGTTGTGTTAATGATGCATTTTTAATGGCGACCATGAGGAAGCTAGATGGAAATCCAAAAATGTGCCTTTCCCCTAAATCGATTTCTCTTGTATCAAAATTTGGGATTTTTTATATCCAATTTGATAAGTTTTCCTATCTAAGAATAGGGCATTTTGAGAAAGCCCCATTTAAATTACCTCGATATCCTGAAGATTTACTAATATTTCTGGAAGTTTGTCAACAAATGGCCATGGTTAATATTAAGTATACGAACATGGGGAAATGAGGGTATGTCTTCCCATTGGAGACCCCTTCTTTTATGTGCAAAACAAACTAGATGGCCAGGGGAGCTGAAGGAATTCTCAAGGAATATAACCTCTAGAATCTATCTATGAGAGCTAATTTTGACAGTAAGGGTTTTGTGAAGTAGAATCTCTATGGAGGGAGCTTATATCAGGATCACCCATCTATCAAATATTTCTAGGAAGATTATGTCAATGAGAAAAAAATTTTGAGAAGAGATTATATGAGGCTAACACTAAAACAGATACAGGCTTTCATTCTGTCATTTCACATTCCTAAAAATGTAGTTGAGGATTCAACAATCATAGATCCTGCATATGAAAATTTTCCTGATAAATCCCACCCTAGGGTTGATTGGAGCCAAAGTGAAATTTTAGATATGAGGGTGCATGCTACCCTACTGCTTAAAAGAACCCAAGACTGGTTGGATGGGAAATGGCAGCAAGTTTCTAGTCTTGTTCAAGAACCTAAGTCATCACATAAGAATGAACACCGGTCTACAGAAGCATCTAGTGCAAGTGTATCATCGAGGAAACCCTCTGTGAGGTCCTCTAGTGAAAATTATTAGTTAGGAGGTGATGGTGATAGGCCAGAAGAAACAGTCAAGTTGAAGAGCATCTATGAACAAGATAGTTTTCTTTCTCTGACCCCTAAGAAGAAGAGCAATCAAGAAAAACTTGTGGTTGTAGATTGTGATGCTATCTTTAAACAGATCGCTAAAGATAATATATTTCCTCCTTTTTCTGAATTTCCCTCTTCTCTTCCTCTAGTTGATAATCCACCTATCACTCCTAATGCTCCTAAAGAAACTATTAGTGGAATTGAAGATTTTGGTCTAGTACTAGCCTCCCCAAGATGGCTGAAAAAAGTAGTGGAGATGAAGAGAAATCATATTCCTACAACGACAGTTGGAGTGGATACAATTTCAAAGTTACTTCAAATCTCTTCAAAATCTAAGAAATCCAAGAGAATGTCAAGGATGGTGACTAATGCTACTTTTGGAAATCAAATGTTAGAAATTGCTGAGCCTATGAAGGATTTAAATGAAGATGAAATAATGGAGGTGGACTAAAAAGTCACACATGTTGATATGGGGCCTCCAACACTGGAAGGTGATGTGTACCATGCCAAATATTCAGTCAATACCTTGATTAAAAGAGTGAAAGAATAGAGGAAAGAAAATATAAAACTACAATCTCAAGTCCTTGCATTGAGTAACTTTATTTCTTCCATGGCCACTCCTCCTACATCTGATGAAGCCTCAAGTTTTCAGGTAGAGGGAATTGATGTGCTCACCATAGAGAAAATTAAAAAGAATTTGAGCTATTCCAGAGCTGCTTGTGAGGGGATCGATAAAATATCTCAAGAGGTTATCTTCTTTCTGAATAAATCTATGCTCTTTTACACTCAAGTTGTTAACAAGAGGAAGGAATTAGTAACAGAACTTCAATAGCTCAGAAAAGATCAAACTAGTCTCTATGTGCTCTCTCAGGAAATTAAAGAATTGAACTCTATGGATCCGAAGATATTAATTGGTGAGAAAATTGTCAATAATCCTAAGGAGCTAGACCCTTCCTAGTCTGTTTCATTGGAATGGAAATTGAATATGTATGATAATTTGGTGAAGGAAATTAATAATTCACTTGATCAATATTATGAAATGTTGGTGGAAATTAAAGAACATTATCATATTCTGGGAGTTGAAACTACTGATGAGTTTGATGAAAACATTCTAGATATAAGAGAGATATCTCTTAACTTTAGAGAAATATTCAATAAAGAAATAGTTGATCCTGCTACAATGACATGGGAGTCCTTGAAACTCAGTGGAATGGAGATCCACCTAAAGATTTATAATTGTGGAGAAGAGAAAAGATCTCAAATGTTGGTTAAGTCTAAAAATTATTTGGGAAAATGGAGAACCAGGTTACAAATTACAACTCTAGGAAGCAAAAACATCACCACAATTGTCACCAAGTATCAGGAATACATGCAAAGAGTAAAGGCACAGGAGGTGTTACTGAAGGAGAAGGAGTTGGTGTTGGGAGTGGGACTGTTGTTTAGTTTTTAGTTTTTATGTTATTTTCTTTAATTTGGCTCTCTTGATACTTCAAAGACTTTTTATTTTAATTCTAAAATGGTTGTCTTCAAGAAACCATTATCAAGACAAAAAAAATCTATATTTGCCAGTGGATTGTCTATTATTAGAATGATAGATTTTTGGATAGTTTCATTACTATGGAATTTTTATCTATGAATAAATATTTTATGGTGATGGATGCATAAGGATTTCTCAGTATAATTTAGGTGATTTGGTAGTTTAAGCTTTTATTGTTTAAGTTGGGTGGATTCCTTTATAAGTTATTTATATTTGGTGCTAAACCCATTGGCCACTCTTTCCCATGGATGTTTATTGTTAAGCTATTCAAAGGAATGGATTAATAATATTCCCTTTCCAATTATTTATCAAAGATTGTGGCAGATGGAAATCTGATAAGGGAATTTATTAGTGCTGATAGAGTGTTCTTTAAAATAGTCACGGGAATCCGCATATCAAATTCTTTTCATGGAATCTGATATTTTTTTGGCTTTTCCTAACCTTAGTTGCTAGTCCTCAGAGTTTTATAACCTTGTCGTGGAGTTCTAAGTTTTCATAACTTCCTAATTCCCCGACTTGGTTGATAGTTCACTTTGTTGAGTTGCAAGTCTTTCTTGGTCATCTTTCTAGTCGGTGGGTTTGAGGTTTCAAAAGCTTTGAAACTTCAGACTTTGGTTCTAAGGTTCACTTTGTTGAAGCGAGAATGGAAAAGAGATAAAGAAAACTTATTATTATAATTAATAACACTATGAAGAAATTATCACTCACCTTTAAGTCTATGTTTTCAGCTTTTGCTGACTTCTGAATTAAGAAGTAGAACCTTAGAACTAAACAAAATGTGTAAGAATAAATGACACTTTCAATTGTATTTATATCAATCCATGATTCGATATTTGGAAAATGTCGTTGGATTTTTAAATGGTATATTAAAAATTTGGCGGTCTTTGGCAGCGCTTGCTCGTCTCCGGTTGTAATTTGCATTTCAAAAAGAGAAATGTGTCCTCAAATGTAATTATTTTTTAATGTTATTGGCGAAATAGGTCCTCATAAATAACTATTTATAAATTTTAGTTGGCGAAATGGGTCTTCACAAGCAAATATTTGTAAATTTTAATTAGCGAAATGGATTGTATTCTAATATTTGTTTTACTAATAGTATTGGTAGTCTATGTAGGTGTTTATTCATCAAAACTTTAGGATTCCAGGTGAAAATATTAGTCGTTCCAATTGAAACACGTAGTTTGACAATGGAAAATTTGTTGCTTAAATATGCCTCATAAAAAAACTCATTGGCGAATGGACATGCATTCATAAAATCTAGGCAATTTGGACAACCTATTGGGTGCGAGAAATTGACCAATTTTGACTTGGTCGATTCCTAGAATTCGCCACTAAATTTTTCTCTGATTCAAATTAGGTTGGCACCAAAACATTTTGGTGGTGGAAAGTAATGAAGGTAGACCACAACAGAACTTAGCTAGGACCTAAATCCATTCATAAACACCATGCCATGCTTCCACAAACACCAAAACTTATTGGCCATATAAACACCGCAGGTTAGTTGAGCTGTATTGCTGCATTAACTATTAAGTACATGTAAAAACTGTTTGATACAAGGACAACTCCGCAGAAATAAATGTCACTGAACTGTCACGGAAATATTCCCGCTTAACACGAAATCCAGCAAATTTCCTTTGCAACAATTTTTTACTTGAAAGGTATACACATCAATACGGTGAAGAAATCCTATTACCGCTGTAACTAAAAAGAAACTGAAACTACGAGAGCGCGAATATCAAACAATTTTGGTTGAAGAAATATGTAGAAACTATCGAAGGTATGCGGTCTGCAAAACGCTCTATGAAGAAATGCATAACACATTTCTCCTAGACACCTTTGCAATAAACAGTTCACACAACTTCCTATGCACAATAATATATCACACCAAATTATGGACATAACACCACTGAACAACTTTGATCAACATATCTAAAATTTACAAGCAGATCTTCAACCTAAAATAAATGTAGAGAAAATCTAGAATGCTATACTACAACACAAAACACCACTACACCAAACCGTTTCCTCTTTTTATTCAAATTTTCTCAAAAGCACTTGAAAAACAAGCACTAGAGATACATCCTCAATATCTTCAGCACTTCCTCATCACCACAAAACCAACTGCAACATAGCAACTCAACCACACATCCATAGGTAGAAGCTTATCAAAGCAACACTAGAGGTTGACACTAGTAGCTTACTCATGAAAAAATAATGAAACTAATCAAAGCATCATCAGATACAACACCAATTCAATACCAACTACTCACATTGTTACAACAATCTCCTGCTCATACAGTTGACACCAATGACAACACATAAGCTTGTTGACATCAATGACAACACCAACTACACATACTTGCAACATTCTCCCCCTTTTTCATTGATGGCAACACATGATGTGAAAAACCATCAACAAAAAACATAAAAAATATGATCATCAATACTCTTGCTCCATACCAACTAACTCATAAATTTCTCTCACTTTAATAACTAACACTTTTATTTTTCATATTATTCTCTCCCACTTTGTAGCTTTTCTTTTTCACATGACTCTCTCTCCTTGTTTTCACATTACTCTCTCCCCCTTTGACATCAATTTTAAAGGGTAAAATATGTGCATTGATCACTCTTTCTCCCCCTTTGACATTAATCATCCTATTCACCACTGCTTTGTACCCTCCTTTCCTTTACCGCTCTACATACTCCCCCTAGGAGCACACACCAAGCTGCATCAATAAAAAAATATTGCATCATGACTCTCACTTCTCCTGATTACAACAACCAATAATGCGACTACCTACTCCCCCTAAGAGATAGCCACCAACATCAGTTTAGACCAAAGAATGAATCTTGACATCGACAACCTAATCCTTTGTAGGAACATATTCAAGCTCTACTTCATTCTGTACAACCTTCTCTCTCTAAAAGTGATACTGGATTGAGATATTCTTTTTCCTTGAATGCATCACCAAATTATTTGAAATATTGATAGCACTCAAGTATTATCACAAAAGATAGAAATTGGTTCATCATATACCACTCTGATATCCTTTAATATTTTCCTCAACCACAACACTATGTGCAACAAGATGTTGCAATGTATTATGCCTCTATAGTAGATAAAGAAACTGAATCTTGTTTCTTTCTTAGCCATGACACCAATCAACATCCAAGAAATAATGCACCACCACTTGCACTTTTCTTGTCATCTACACAACCAACCCAATCTACATTTGTGTAAGCACTTAGAGTGAAGTCAATATCCTTTGGATACTATTTATTTCTACAACATGTGACTTTTTGGGATATTCTTGAAATATGGCCATGAGATAGACTACACGCATGATATTTGGTCTAGTAGCAGTTAGGTATAGCAATCCTCCACTCATTGATCTATACTTTCTTTTATCAACCTTAGGTGATTCATCATTCTTTCTCAACTTGCAACCAACAACAATAGGGGCACATACCAATTTAGAATCTTCCATTCCAAACTTTTTCAACATTTCCTTAACATACTTTGATTGTGAAATGAAAATAACTTTATCTGTCTGATTGGTTTGTAGCCCAAGGAAGAAACTCATCTCCTCAAACATAGGCATCCCAAACTCTTTCTACATCTCTTCTACAAATCTCTTACATATAACTTCATTTCCTCAAAAATTATGTCATCAACATATACAACCACAAT